>JASANX010000978.1:0-68583 GCA_030849745.1 Trypanosoma scelopori | reverse complement strand
AAGGGGAATTCAGAGTAAATGGTTCCCTGTCCTCCACACTTGTCATGCAGGATGATGGGCGTTCGGTGGGGGAAGTCTGCAAGCCAAGTGCCATATGTTTTGCACGCACATGTGCGCATGCGCTTCCCTCCACTCTGGGAAAGTATGGAATAGGCCCAAACGACGGGTTGCTGTGTTGGGAATTTCGCAGAAATGCTGTGCTGTGCTGTGCTGGGGGTGGGGGAAGGCGCACCGCACCACAACGCACCTCTCACACTCGGAGACTCTCATGGATCAGTGAATAACGCCAGGAGGGAAACTACTGTGGCGCACAGACACCCAGCGAGAGGAGCTGGAGAGGAGGAGGAGGTTGTGTGTATTCGTTGTACCGCCAATTCTCGCCGCATCATGTAGCGAGGTGAGGCCAGTCCCTCGTGCAAGGTGGTGCGTTCAGAGTCTTGTCTTCCATCGCATCTGGGGGAAGTGCTTGCCATTGTTGTTTTGTCTGCCTGATGATCTGCCCCTCTCATTCCCCTCTTTCTTTTTTTTTGTTTTTTTTTTTTTGTGTGTGTGTGTGTGCTTTCTTTCTTCGGTTATGATTGTTGCTGTTGTTGTTCTTCTGCCGTGACTTTCTGTCAGCGTATTTTGGGGCTAAACACGAGTCTCCAGGGCGGCAACTGGATAATAGAGAGAAGTAAGCAACAGTTCAAAAACAAACCAAAAATAAAAAAAGGGGGGCTGTGGGGGAGGGGGAAAATCCCGTCGATCGGTGCCGCACGGCTCATCACTGAAGAGAAAAAAGGAACAATAGAAATCATGTTTGTGGTCCAAGTTGCAGCCGATATCTTTAACAGGAAAGTCAACTTTGAGCTTAGCTTTCCAGGCCGGCCCACGGTGCTCGAGGTGACTCGTGCCACAGAGGCTGCTTTCTCCAATGAAATTGACATTTGTCGCGCGGAAAACGTTCCGCCGCATAAATTTCACGTCTCCAAGATTAAAGTATATGATGAGGATGAAGACCAATGGGTAGATTTGGTCTCGGAAGGACAGCTGATTGACTACTGTCAGTTGTATGCATTTCAACCAGAGAACCCGTGGCATAAGGAAAGCCAGAAGGAGATTCCAGTTGCTGTAAAGCCGCCAACGTCTACCCAGCGATTTTCGGGGGGTCAACAAAATGTACAGACGACGCGCGGATACAACACCACTGGATCTGCAAATGGCGCCCTGGCCCCCTACACTGGTGGTCGCACACCGGGTAGCCAGCGCAGCGAACCGCAATCAACAAGTCGTATATCGCTCCACGCAAATGCCTCCAATGCCCTTGTTCCTAAACTGTCTTCTGACGTGTCCCAGGAAGAGAAGCTGCGCGTGTTGTTCTCAGAGCTGGATGTGAAGGGGAATCGTGTGCTGGATGTGGAGGATGTTAAGCAGGGCTTCATCACCTTTAATCTCGACTTCAGTGCTGCGACAGTGGAAGACGTCTTTGAGAAGATTGACACTAATCGCGATGGGAAAATATCCTTCTCGGAGTTTGAGCGCTTTGGTCGTTTGTACCCAATCATGACGGACTGTCTTTTTTTCCGTTCTAGAGCCTTGTGGGACGAGGAGCAGATCAAACGGGATATTCAGTCGGAGCGGCTGGCGGTGAAACAGGCGGAGCAGTTGGTAGAGCAGGCACGCAAGGCATTGGTCGACTCGGAGCAGGATGTGGACGCCGCAAGAGCTGCCGTCACCGCTGCGGAGATGGATCTTAAGGACCGCACAGACCGCCTTCGTGACCTGACAAAAGATATGGATAATGCCAAGAGGGAGAAGGAGCGGGCCATTCGTGAGAGGAAAGATCGCGAGAAGGATCTCGCGGATTTAAAGGAACGCGAGGAAGTGATGCGCAAGGAGGCGCACATCATCTCCCGTGAGGCGGAAAAAATGGAGCGAAAAGTGTCAAGTCTGTCCTCAGAAGCTGCAGGTATGGATGAGAGAGTTCGACAGCTGGAAAAGGCGCTGGATGAGGCACGGCGTGCGGCGGAGCGAGCTCATTTGTCGGTACAACAAGCGGCACGAGAAGCTGAAGTTTCCAAGCAGCGAATGCGGGACGCGGTGAGGGAAGCGGATGATGTCGCGCGTGATATTCCGCATGTGGAGGATGCGGTGCGCACGGCGGAGCGCAACGTTGCTGCGGCGGACAACAGCGCGCGGGAGCTTGAGGGAGCGGGTCGAATTCTCTCGCATGAGGTGGAGGATGTTGCGAAGCGCCGTGACCAAAGTGAGAAAGCCGTGGAAGACGCCAAACTCCGCTTGCACTCAAGGGAGAGCCAACTTGACCATGCCAAGCAACAGGTGAGTGAGCGTGAGAAATTGGTTAGACAACGAGAAATGGAGCTGGCGGAGCAGAGGAAGCAACGTGAGCTTGTTTCGCAGCACGAGCGTGTCTTAATAGAGCAAGAGCTGCGTCTGAGGGAGCAGCGGGACAGTTTGGAAGAGCGTGAGACGAAACTCATGTCGGAGGCGAGCAATTTCCTGGGAAGCCTTCGGACGCAGTTCCAGAGCAGTCACTCCTTCTCACGTGATTGACATCTGTCCAAAACCGCTACTGTACTTCGTGAAATTCGGTTAGTTAGTTTGTGTGCATCTGCGGGCGGGGGGTTGTGGTTCGCATGCCGACGTATTTCAATCTCTCTTCTTCTTCTTCTTCTTCTGCCACTACACTTCATCGAAATCATCCCTTTCCCACTTTTCTTTCATCATTTCCTTCCCTTTCCCTATCGGTGTGCGACATGCTCCCGGCTTTCGGTTCTACTTGTTTTTTTGTTGTTATTTTTCTTCTGAGAGACTACAGTACTCAAAGCTGGTAGAGCATTCCAACGTGAAAGGCAAATAACCGCAGAGAGGGGCTGCCCCCCTCCCCTCCCCCCTCCCCTCCCACACCTCCACCCTTCAGTGGAGGAGGGAGGAGGGCTCTACTCGGATGGTATACTGCATCGTCGACGTTGATGCGGAGAGTCGGAGTAACGTGCGAGCACCTGCGTTACCATCTCTTAGCTGTGCTTCCCCAGCATTGCACCCTTTCGTCATTCTGTTCGTCGCTGTTATCGCTCCTCTGCACCCCCATTTCTCTGTTTGACATTAGGCATTTGAATTAAAGGGTTCTCTTCACCTATTCAACGGGGTGCATGTTGCGGCTCGCGCGCGGCAATGCTGCGGCTTTTGGTGGTAGTCGTGGCGCAAGCACCAACCAACGCCGTAGTGTAAGCGGAGGAAACCCACCAGGTGTCTCGCCTCCATCACAGTCGACAGAGGTCCTGCACAGTCTGTACCGTCGTCTTCGGAAGGAGGGAGAGGACCGACAGATGATGGAGCGGGCCCTCTCAGTACATCCGCTGGAGACGAACATTAGGTTGGGCTTGCGCCTCCTGCACTACCACACGATGTTGGTGAATATTGGCAGGGAGGTGCATGAATTGGCCTTTTGGCGCCTTCTTCGCCGCCTCCGTTTGGCAATGAGTAGGCGCTACTTTGCATGGAACATCTTTGTACTCCGTCTTTGGCTGCACAGCTCGTCCGCGATCAGTGATGCGCTGGTGTATTCATTGCTTCTTGTTTTGTGCTTCATGCTGTACCAAATTTACCGCGTCTGCCGCATTGGTGTGACACGCGCGGAGGAGCGCTACAAGGTCTTGGCTGTTCCAATCAAACAGACCTTCGACGCTCTCGAACTGGCGCAACAGCGGAGGATGCGGCTTCGACGAGAAATAGAAGACGACATGGTGCGGCAGAGGTAGCGAGACAACACGAGTGACCGGAGGAGACGCAAGTGGGCATATTTTCGCTTCTCGCATACCTTTTTTGTTGTTTAAAGGATGGCATTATTATTATTATATATATATATATATATATATATTTTTTTTTTTGGGGGGGGTTGTTGTTGTTGTTTTGAGAGTAATGAACTCTGGCTTGGTGAGATTCATGTGTCTGTGTTCCTGTCTTATGTTTTTTTTTTTTTTGTTCCCTGTTGCAAAAAGGCTGAAGCAGACTCTGAAAGAGGGGTGTGTGTGTGGGGGGGGGGGGGGTGGGAGAGTTGCCGCATGGACGGCTTTGGCGTAGATGCTGATGAGTTAATGGCTAGGGCGGTTAGCTCTGTGGCGTCCCGGCGACAACACGAGCGAAGAGGAAGCTGCAAGACGAGAGAGCGGAGTGAACTGTCGTTGCTTGCCGTTCGTCGTGAGACGGACGATGAAGTCTCGTCCCTTCCTCCTCGCAGCGTCTCGCTGAAACAGTTGCTGCAGGGAGGAGAGGAAGAGGAGGGGGAGATGCTGCAGCATCTCCCCCGGGCTAGTTTTAGAGCAAACAGGTCTGCCTTGGACGAGGATGCTGGTACGGATGAACTGACGGCTGTTCAGCGCCTCATCGACGCGCAGTATGCCCAGTGCACTGGCAGCGGTGTCGGACGGGGCATCCCCTTGCCGCCGCCGCGCCCTGTAGCAAAAACACGTGTCTCCAAAGTCACCTCCAGAGAGGCACCAGTGCAGCGCAAAGGTGCCAGTGCCGACGGGGTAGACCGAGGATCCAGGCGTACGACTTGCGGCGTGGGTGTGCAATGTGATATGAGAGCCGCGTGGTTGAAGCAGGCGCAACGACAACAGCTGCATCTCCCTAGTGAGCCCGAGGCTGCTGTTCGTCTCCTTGCGCACCGCATTCGTGAGCTTGAGATCGAGCGCGTCGGGCACTCTGCCCCTTTCACCTCAGCTCTTCTGCAGGAGCTGTAGATGGATCAATATAAATGAAACAACCACACATAGAGAGAGGGAAAGAGAGGAACAAACAGAGCCTCGTCTAGCTCATTTTATTACGATACACCTCGTAGGTGAGCATATGACAAAAAAAAATATATATATATATATATATATAATGGCTTTGTTGCTCTTCTGTGTTTGCCTTGGTTATTTTCTGTTTTTTTTTTTTTTTTTGGTCTCTCTCTCTCTCTGTCTGTCTGTCTGTCTGTCTGCATACGTGCATCGACTGCTCCTCTGCTTTTCCTCCTTCGACCTGCAATGTGTACATCCCCCGTCTATGCACTGGTGTATATTAATGATGCAGTGATTGGCCCGTGATGGTGGCAGCGGCGGCTGCATCGGTTGGCAGCGATGTGGTGTCGTTCCTTCACAGTGCGGGAATGCGCTACAAGGAGCATCGAGAACTGCTGCGTCGGAAACTGCTGGAGGAAGAGCGGAGGAATTGCCCGTTTCGGCCCACCGTGACCGGGTACGCGGAGGATGTGAGCTCCCACTCCATCGTCAGGCGCAGTGGAGCAATTGAGAAGCGGCTACACGCGCTGCATGCTAAGCGGCTTGAAGCCGCGGAGGCGCGGCGGGCGGAGAGCCGTGAGCGGCAAGAGGCACAGCTAGAAGAGGAAATGCGTCCACCACGCGTCACAGCCCGCGCGCGGTCTCTTCAACCGCGTGATCCAGTCGATGTGTCACGGAAGTGGTTGGAAAAACGAGAGGAAAAGTTTGCACGCCTTCGAGAAGAATCGCTTCGCCGTGACCTGGAAACACTGCGTCCGACCCCGTACATAACGCCATACGCACGGGAGACTGCCAGCGTGGCCCGGCGTCAGGGCCAGAGCATTGAGGAGTATTTGATGGAGAGGGATAAGGCGAGGCGCGAGCGCATGTACTGGATGGTGGAACAGAACGCTGGTTTGCAAAGTAGTTTCACTGACTCCTCCTCTTCCTACGGTGGATCAGAGCAGCAGCAGCAGCAGCGGTTCACCCCACGCATCACGGAGTACGCCAAACAATTGCGCCGCACGGGTAACGTGGTGGATCGTTTGCTTGCAGGGAGTGTAAGCGGTACCGGGGTATCGCATGACGAATCATGCACATTTGCACCTCGTGTGGCCCCTGCATCGGTGGAAATGTCGAAAAACTACTACAAGGATCCTCACGCCCCGGTTTACGAGCGTTTATATCGCAATGATGCGTCAAGGTCTCGAGAGAGATCCAGGAAGAAGGTCTCCGAGGTATCAGCTAACCAGTTGACAGGCGTCCCCCGCATCTGTGAAACGTCTCGTCTCATCGTGGAGCGCAAGAGAAATGAGGAGGGAGCACTGTCGCATCTGCAGAGCCCGACAAGTCGGCTTCACTCTGCCACTGGTGCAGTGACAGGAGACGCAAAACACAAATCCAGGTCTTCTGGAATAGGAGGAGGGAGGGGAGGGGAGCAGCAACGTGGAAGGGGCAACGATGAGGAAGAGGAGGAGTGCAGGTTTCGACCGCATGTCAATGCCGCGTCGGAGAGGATGTGGCGGCGCCAGCTGCAGCTGCTGCAGGGCGACGGCTGTGCACAGACGGCTGCGGGGGCGAGGGAGCTCTTATGGCGTCGTTCCCAGAAGCGCATCGAGGAGGAGGTGAGGCGTTGGCGGGAGCTGCAGGCCGCGAAGGAGATGACGGAGTGCACCTTTCACCCGAAGGTGGGTCGCTCGCCAGAGCGCCGAGTGCATAGCAGGCTTTCCGTATTGGAGCGCAACAAGCGGTGGCAATTGCAGCGTGAGCAGCGGCTGAGTCAGGCGAGAAAGGAACTCGAGAAGACGCAGCTAACGGAGTGCTCCTTTCACCCCTCCGTGGACTCGGTGTTTCCACTGCCCGTGCATAGCTCAACCAGTGTCTCTGGCTACGAGGCACACGTGCAGCGCCAGGAGGAGTCGCGCAGACGCAAACGCGAGGCGGAGGCGTGGTGGCGACCAAAAACGCCAACAATCGAACACGACGCACAGCGCAACGTGGTGAACTCAGCGCGCTATCATCATCACCAGCCGCAGCAGCAGCAGCAGCAACGGCATAGAAGCTCATCTTTGCAGTCCTCACAATGGAGCCCTGATGACTCAGTCTCAGACACGGACTGCACGCAGTTTGTTGTGCAACAGGCGCCGATGCACGTCAACTCCACATCACCTCTCTCCTCGTCGTCGTCAACGTATCGCTATAATGATGGCGCTGTGATGACACGTGGCTTCAAGTCCAACCCCGTTGATTTTATCATTGATCACCATCATGCAATTATGGAGTCAGCTCGGCAACGGCGGAGCCGCTGTGGTTGACCTGCATTAGAATATGTGCTAGAGAAGGGAATGGAAACGAAGGCTGGCTGGTGGTGGTGGTGGTGGTGGTGGAGGAAGAAGGAGGAGGAGGAGGACATATAATCTGCGATGGTGGTGGAGGAATGTTCTTCTTTCAGAGGTGGATTCCTTGTCACTCTTGTGGTTGTAGTAGTTGTTCGTGTGCAGCTGCCTATTTCCCTGCGGTGTTGCTCTTCGTCTTTCTCTGCTGTCGCTGCTCCTGGTATTTCCGTTGCCCTTGTTATTCTCAATGGCCTCCATAAATGTGACATTCCCCCCCCCCCCTTTTTTTTTTTTTTTTAAAAATGTATTTGCTCTTTGCTTGCTGGTGGTCAACGAACGGAGTTGCAGAGGGTTGCGGCTTGTTGTTTTCCCTTCGCCCCTTGTGTATCCGCCTCTACAGGCAGCGTGAGGAACACACACGCCAGTCTGCATCGCGCCGTAGGGAATCATGGAGAACATCCGTGTTGCGGTGCGAGTTCGCGTGTTTCTGCCCGATGAAGGATCGCAACGCTGCGTGACAGTCTGCGGCAACCAGATCAGTGTTGGCGAGGATCGCCAGTTTGCATTTGACGATGTCTTCGACATGGACGCGACATCAGAGGATGTGAACAACGCAATTGCAGCGCCTCTTGTTGATGCGTTTACAAGCGGCTACACCGTCTCCACCATTGCGTATGGGCAGACGGGTGCGGGCAAGACATACACAATGTCGCGACTCTCGTCTGACGTTGTGCGCCGTGTGTCTGCCGCTCTAAATATGAATGCGTCTGTAGAGGGCGTTGAGCGGCCAGAGCTCCGCTTCTCCGCTGTTGAGGTGTACAACGAACACATCAGCGACCTCATTGGATCGATCTCCGCGGCCTCTTCGCTTTCCACGACTGTTGCGTCAACCTCGCTGTCGTTGCGCGAGGATGCACACTCCGGGGTGTACATTCAGGGCCTCTCCGAGGTGACTGTTGGCAGCGAGGAGGAACTCCTTGCGTGGATTGAAAAATCCACTGCCATCCGCCGTACTGCCTCTACTCTGGCAAACGAAATGAGTTCCCGCTCGCACTGCCTACTCACTTTGACGCTCACGCACAATGGAATGGTGTCGCGATTCGGTCTTGTTGATCTCGCAGGGAGTGAGCGCATCAAGAAGGCGCACAACCGTCGCTCCTCAGTAGGCGCTATTGGCGAAGTGGACGAAAGGGGCTGCTCGTCGTCTCATGGCATTGGGGCGAAGGGTGTTGAGGAGGCGTCACGCATACGCGAAAGCATCAGCATCAATAGCGGACTCCTTGCCCTGGGAAATGTCATTGTGGCGCTCTACAAGCGCAGTTCACACGTTCCGTACCGCACATCGAAGCTAACACGTCTTCTGCAGCCGATGCTGAGCGGCAACTCCAAGACAACGATGATCGCCTGCGTCTCGCCAGATGTGTCATCCTTTGAGGAAACGCTTAACACCCTCAAGTATGCCGATCGTGCCAAGTCTATACGTACGACTCCGTTTCTCGTATCTGGTGACATTTTAAGAACAGATGATGCCGCGAGGACGATCATTTGGCTGCGTGCACAGCTCGATGTCGCAAGGCGGCAGTTGCAGGAGCGGGGGATCGCTTCAACCCCGGCCAATTTCGCAGGTTTGGAGACACGAGTGGGTGAATTGGAGGAGTTGCTCGCCCGCGAACGCAGATTAACGCAACGGCTTCAGGAGGATCTCTTCCATGCCGAGTACACTGCGATGGTGGAGGTGGAGAAGCGCAAGAGCGTCGAGCAACGACTCCTCTCTCTCGAGGAAGCTCACCATAGCAACACCGAAGGCTTTGAGATGACGACCCCAGAAGGGCCAGACGCCGCAAGGTCGTTGGAGGGCGACACCGCATTTGAAGAATGCGGAGGGAATGCAGTGCTGGTAAAACAAACACTCCTAGCTAGACCCGAGGTGGAATGTGACGAGCTACAGGCCTTGAAGGAGCGTAAGGAGACCGGATCAGCGCCTCTGGCGAAGCTAGACCGTGTGACAATGTCCTCGCTAGATGGTGGCGATGGCAACGACGAATGCCTTCAGGAAGAACTTTTTCACGAGATCAAATCGAAGGAGTCTCAGATTCAGCAGCTGCTGCATCAAAACGAGGAGGCCACACAAGCGTTGGAGCGCTCGAGGCAGCAGCAGCTGGAAGTGCTTGACTTGAAGCGCCACCTCGAGGAAGAGTTGACACGCGCAGAGGCACGGTTGGAGGCAACTGAGATGGAACGACGGGGGAAGGAGGAGGAGCGGCGAAACTTACAGATGCATTACCAGCAGCGGCTGCGGAAGGCAGAGGAGGCGGCAGCAGAGTGCCGGCGACGAGAGCAGGATGCAATCGTGCAATTCAGCATGCGGGAGTCGAATATAGAGGCAATCAAGCAGCTGCAGGCGCAGGTGGTTGTTATGACCGGCGAGCTCAACCGTCAGCGCTACGCCGTTCGGGAGGGTCAGCAGCGGGTCCAAAAGATGGCAGCGTCACATGCGCAGGAATTGAACCAGCTCAAGAAGCAAATGCGCTATTCAGAAGCGCAGGTAGCTCGTTTGCAGGTACAGCTGCAGAGAAAGGAGCGTGAGATTGCACGCGTCAAAAACAGTGGAGGTGGTGTGATGAACTACCGCCGACCATCGGTATCTAGCCAGAAGAACTACACACAGTATCAACCGTCGAAACAGCAGCAGCAGCAGCAGCCACAACAACAACAAGAAACAATGGATGAAGACTTGGATGATGTGCAGAGTGAAATTAATGCAGAACTAATGGCGCTGGCTTCTTTGGAGAGGGAACTTGACGACCTCACGGCCGATCGCGAGGAGCTGAACAGGACGCTGGATGATGCGGGAGTTGGAACTGAAGGAGTATTGAAGTGGAAAAAGGCAATGAAGGGCTTCGCCATGCGGCTGAAGCGCCTAGAGAAGGATATAGGGAGCGGCAAGCTTGACAAGGAGGAACAGCTGCGCTGCAGCAGCGAGAAGGCTGACATCGAGGACAAAATGTGCAAGCTGCAGTCGTTCGAGCCCACCTTGGCGCGGGCGTCGAAGCAGCTTGCAGAGCTGGACGACACTATTGACAGCCTGCAGGAGGCGCGCAAGCATCACTTGCGGCGTGTGCGCCGGTTGCAGCAGGCATCGACATATGGAGCGGGTGAGAATATCAGGGCTTCGGCGTTGCTGTAGCGCGCCATGGGAAACAGCACACGCAAACGCTCCGGGGGTGGTGACGACATTGTCTCTGTGTTGCTGAAGCAGTGCTTTTCGGGCGCGCCTCTGTGGGTCTGTGCGCCTCTCTCTCTCTCACTCTGTGTGTCTGTGTGTGTGTGTGCCCTCTTCACACGAGAGCTGATACATGCATGCATCTTTATTTATAAATATATTTATTTATTTTTTTTCGTCCCCCCACCCCCCACCTTTTTTTTTTCTTCTTCTTTTCTCTTCTCATCTACATATTTATTACGACTTGGTGTATTTGCTGCAGTCGTGTGGTTTCGCCCTCATCTTGTGATCGTTCGGCCACCGCAGCAAGAACCACAAAATTCATCCTTTCTGCCTCCCCATTCGCTGTAATAGTTTGTAGAAGATCAGCCGGAGTCAGTCAAACAAAACGGCAAGCAGAGATTACGCATCATCCCCTTCCATGCAGCAGGCTGGAATGGATCGCATCAGGTCGTGGGACGCCCTCACACCGCAGGAACCTGAAGGGGGAGCCGCAGACTCTGTCGAGGACGCGTTTGAGTTGCTGGCACCATCGGTGAACGGCCCACTGGTGGCACGGCTCATTCCTCTCCACACCAACCCGGGAAGGGCACTGACCGTCGACATTTGTCGCGATGCTGGCACCATCACACTGGGGCGCTCGAAGGAACTCGTGGAGGAGTGTCGCATTAACATGGGGCGGGTGTCCGGGCGTCATTGCGAGCTGCGCATTGATCCTGTCACACGACAAGTGTATATTCGTGACATCTCTTCCAATGGGACATACATCAACGGGAAACGGCTTGAGAAGAACGTGGATACTGAGCTGCAGTCAGGTGACCGAGTGTCGTTGACAGCACCCTCCGTAGGCCCTGATGTTGCGAGCGAGGCTGAAGCCGAGGCTGAAGCCGAGGCGGAGGCGGAGGCGGAGGCTGAGACGCAGTCACAGAGAAAATCTGAAGCGTCGGCGTTCGAATATATCTTTCAGCGAGTCAGTACCTCGACGCCCGTTGATAAGCTTGAGGAGGAGCTTACTTGCTCCGTCTGCAAGTGTTTGTATCTTCGTCCCTGCAGCGTGCTCCCCTGCATGCATGTGTTTTGCGCCTCCTGCATCAGTAAGTGGCTGGCAGGGGGAAGTACAAACTGCATTGAGTGCCGTACCGAGTTGGTTGAGGTGCGCCCGACACAGAAGATACAGAGCTGTGTAGAGCAGCTGCTGAACGCCAAGCCACACCTCGCCCGAAGCGCAGAAGAGCAAAGTCATCTCGCAACCTTTGACAACATACCACCCACAGGAAAGAGACTGCTAAAGCGTCGTCGCGGGCAGGACAGTGAGGGTGGTGATTATGACGATTATGATGATGATGATGATGATGATGGTAATAATAATAATGAGAGGGATGATCACTCGGACACAACGTACAACAATGTGCATTTTATTCCGAGCTTCGGGCGGAGTTTATTTGGCCAGATGCGCCCTACCGGCCCGTGCATGCACTGTGAAAACGCATCCACGGTTGATGGATTCCGCTGCCCTGAAAATGCCGTGCACCAGTCGTGTTCGCAGTGCAACCGACTCTTTCCACATCGACCATTGTGTGGTAGACCGCAGTGTTGCCAGTTGTGCAACATCCCATACTGCGGCCTATACTACGAAGAGGAGGGTGGCTGTCCAAGCGGCAGAGGAGGTCTCACACTTCTGCGCCACTACCGTCTGGCCTCGTCGTTGCCCCAGAAGACGTTTGGTGGAAACGCAGTGGAACGAGCCATTCTATCCAGGTATATGGCCATGAAGAACATAGCCGTTGAAACAGTGTGGGAGGAATGCATGGAAAGGATGGAGTCGGGGGATTGGATTGCAGACATTGCGTGCGTGAATGGACAACTGACGATGGACTCCGCCCTATGTGAGAACTGCAAGGAAACTCTCTTTGCGTCACTGCTGTTTCATTACCGTCGGGCACTGCCCAACAGTGAGCTTCCCGACAGCGTCACGAACAGGCCAAACTGCTGGTACGGCGTCAACTGCCGCACACAGTTTCACGCCATACACCATGCAAACAAGTATAATCATGTCTGCTACGAAGAGAAGAGAAAGGAGTAAGATCCAGAGTTTTTGATGTCGCCGCCGCTGCCGGTGGTGGTGGTGGTGGTGGTGGCATCCGCAGTAGCGGTAGAAGAGTCTGTAAAGTGAGTGGAAATGGCATTGAGGAGGCTGCGGTGCAGAGAAATGGAGTGTAAATAAGTGGGAAAAAGAGTTTTTCTGTTTTTCTTCTTTTTTTTTTTTCGTGGGTGGTGGTGGGTGGTGGGGGGGTTTGGCCTCCAAATACCTCTGCAATGTTCTCTGGGTACCCGCTGCTTTATTTTGCTTTGAATGAAATGGCTGTGTTGGTTCTGCATCCTGAGCAGTGCTCTCGCTGAGGGCGGAGTGAATGAAGAGAAGAAAAGGAAAGGAGAGAGAGAGCGGGGGGGGGGGGGGGGGTGGTGGTGAAGTCTGCGCCTGCATCATGTCTTCTTGTGTCTCGGTGTGAGTTCCATTGCGTGGTGTTGGGTTTGGTGTTTGGTGCTTGTGTCCACTCTTGCCTTCATCTCTGTCCATGTATGTATGTGTGTGTGTGTGTGTGTGTGTGTGTGGGGCATTGGGTTTCTCGGTGTGTGACAAGGAGGGAGAAGTATATATATATATATATATATATATTTGCGAGTAATGAGTAGTCACTTCTCGGGAAAAGAGGAGGTGGTGCGTCGCACGAGTCTGCGACATCTTCTCTCCCCGTACCGCCCTCGGAGCGCGGGCGAAGAGAGATTCGTGCGGCACGCCATGTGGCGTGCGACGGCGGTGATTGGATTTCTCTTCTATTTCATATACTGCAACCCGGAGTACAGCTACACGTACTCGTACCTGCGGGAAACGTACGGACTCGGCGGGGAGGGCACGCCAATGATACCAAAGCTGCTGGAGCTCAAAAAGACACCAACTTGTCCGTAGCGGGGCGTTTCGTGGAAGTCGGGGGTGGTGGGTGGAAGTTCGAGTGGGTGCGCCGATGCACACATTCATCTTCTCGTCCCATCAGTCCCCACCACCACACACACACACGCACGCACACCCGGGTTGGGTGTTGGGGTAAAGTGGGGCATGATGGTCTTTTCGTCTCTACCCCGTCACTTCTATTCAACTATGCACTTCCCTTCCCCTCTCTTCTTCTCGTCCTCCCTCACTCTCTGTGCATTCGGCATCGCTGTTCTTCTTTCTTGTGCAATTCTCCGGGCCACCACTTTTTAACCCCTCACCCACCCCCACTCCTTCTTGCATCGCTTGGCTTGTGACAGATAGAGGGCAGACGAGGTGCTGCGCGTCTTCTGTGCGGACCGTCTGTGTGGAGGGACATTCGGTGTCGATGTGCATCTTGGCCTTTGTGACGCAATTCTCGGAGCGGTTTCCGTTTGTGATGGTCAACAACCGCGACGAGGTGTTTAGTCGTCTGACGCACCCTGTCGCCATCGACATGTCGACGGGGCTGCTCTGCGCTCTGGACGACGCGGCGGGCGGCTCATGGCTTGGGTTGAATGTGAAGAGTGGGCGGTTTGCGGTGGTGACGAACTGCGCGCGTAGCCCGACTGCACCGCTTCTTCAGGAATCAGCGGCGGCACGCGAAGCAGCCGAGGGAGTGGACGGCACACCGTCTTGGTGGCGTGGGGCGATGCCGCTGGCAGAGGCGATGCGGCGGACGAAAGTGCACGCTTCGCCTGCAGCTGGCGGCGGAACAGATGTGCATTTGGAGTTCATCCCCGACGTGTCCCGCGGTTGTATCGTGCGAAACTTCTTAATGTATGGAAGGCTTCCGGGTGACAGTGCCGTCTCGTCAAGGACGACCACACCGTCGGCTACACGCGAACAACAACACTCACCTTCGCTTCAGCCGCCCTACTACGACGGCTATAATTTGCTCACCGCGGAAAGTTTACTCGACCCGAGCCTGATACAGATGTGCTACACAACAAACCGCTACAGCGCAAAGCACAGGGTCCCCGTCGAACACGGGGTTGTGCACTGTCTGCAGAACAGCTACATCGACAACTGGATGGAGCCAAAGACGTCCCTGTTGCGTGATTGTTTTCAGGCTTCGTTGTCGGAATTCCTCCCCGCGGATGCAACTCCATATGACGCGGAGTACGTGGCAAACTCCTTTGCATCCTCGTGTCTTTGCGTCGAACCGCAATTTGATCTCCTACAAGAAATTCAGTCTGGCAGAGCACCTGCGGAAAAGCTGGACGAATACAGGCAGGTGCTCGACGCCTCGTTGCCGTACCTCGGGTACGATGGGGAATCGGAGCTCACGCAGATTTATGGTGCGGGTCTGGAGCCGCCCGTGCACTTTCCAATCGATGCTTACGTGGAGCATGCGAACTTTCGCCAACGGAACATTTTTGTGAGAGGCAAGAGACACGGCACGCGGACGCAGACGGTTGTAGTGGTAGAGAAGAAGCCGAGTAATGGAAGTGTCGCTATTCACTTTTCGCAGCGCGAGTGTGGCATTGACGGGCCACACAAGCAGTGGACCCACTTTACTCTTCCCGCTGCCACGGCAACAAGAGCCTCGTAGCGGAGTAACCCGGTTTGGGGAGGGGGAGGCCGTGCGTGCTGCAGTGAATGCAGCCTTGACAACATGGTCCTTTTTATTCTTCTCTTTTTGAGTTTACTTTGTGTGTTTCTCTTTGTTGCTTGCTGTTTCTTTTCTCGCGCAGCTTGCTGCCATCTCAGCATTGTTGCTGTTGTTTCTGTTGTATCTGTCGTTGTCGCACCCAACGCTCGAAGGCTTGGGGAAAAGCAAGGCCCGAGAAGAGCAACGCAAGACAAAAGAAGGGGAAGAGGGAGAGGTACGTTTGGGTTTTTGTGCTTTTGAGGCGTGGTGATTGAACGAGAGCGAGAGAAGAGGGGGTGGGGAGCAAAAAAAATAAATAACACTAAAGAAAAGGCGAGTGGCAGCGGCACGGAAGATGTTCAGCCCACCAGCGTATCTTTCGATTGGCGATGAGTTCGACAAACAGCTCACCTCGTCAAACTTGGGCAGCAAGGGAATGAGCACTGGAAGGCGTTTTGTGGTGCCGATGAAACGCTCCCCACACATCACAGACGCGGTGTTTCAAAAGCCGTTCTTGTCTCTCGCGGTTGGCGAGGAGTACACGAGTGTTCTGCCTGGTGGCACCTTCCGCCAGTCGCTGAAGGACAAGAGTGGTGGAACCGGCAACAGCGCTCCGCCCGCACCATTCAAACCGCCAGGTCGGCCACACAAGTCGACCGGCAGTGGCACATATTACGGCACTTTCAGTGAGTCGAACCCTCATAGACACGAAGCGGAGCTACCGCTGCTCAACGTGAAAAGTGGTGGAACTGACGACAGCGCCAAAAAGCAGACGTGGTCGAAGCGCAACATGACTACGAACCCTGGCAAAAAGGGCACCTACGGTTACGTGGGCCTCTCGATTGGCAGGGCAGGAGAAGTGCAGTACATTTCTGAGCCTTTCAGGCAGAATGAGCCGTCGGGGGCCAAACGAATATCCATGCAGCCACCATTCAAGGCTGCTGTGAAGAAGGGTGGCTGCTTTGATGAGACCAGCCACGGTTTCAGCACGGTTTATAGCATTAACAAACCCCTGCCGCCGAAGACGATGAAAATGCCGAGTCCACCGCTGGACGTGCGGCCATGGAGGCCAGCAGGTGCGCTAGTGAAGGACATCACAAAACCACCAGAGTACCAGGAGGATCCGTACGACTTGAAGGAGAAGCTCATTCGCGAGGAGAGACAGAAGGAGCAGGGCCATAAGCCGTGGTGCCCGGCGGGCAACGACCCGTACCGCCACATTTACACCTACCCTACCCAGTTTGACCCACCGCCCGTGGAGTAGAATGAGAGACACATGGCGTGTGTGAAACGGGAACGACTCTCTTCTCCATCTTTCACTTTCCCTCCTCCTTCCCACCCACATAATCCACCCCTCTCTCTCTCTCTCGTTGCATGCCTGTTTGCTGCTAACGGGCTGAGGTGTTGTGTGGCTCCCCGCACCGACGTCTTTATGACTCGACGCGGAAATGTATGAGACAAGAGGCGATCTGCGCTTGGGCATGCGAGGCAAAACGAGAGGAGAGGGGGAGTCAAAGGAGGGAAGACGCAGACCCTCCACCCCGCGAAAGCGCGCAGGATTCAGCACATGTATGTATGTATGTATGTATATATTCTTGTATGTATGTCACAAAAAAAAAATATATATATATATATATATATATGGGGTAGGAAGAGGAGCAAACACACAGACACACACACACTCACTCACTGTGAACCAATCAATCAGTCAACCAATCAATTACATGCGGAGTCGGAGGGTCGTTGTTTTGTTTTGTTTTGGTTTCGTTTTGTTGTTGGTTGATGGATGGATGGATGGGTGGGTAGGTGTTGCTGTCTGTTTCCAGAATGTCAACTGCATCTGCATGTATGGAGGCTGCTCCTTGTGTGTTTTGTTGTTGTTGTTGTTGTTGTTCTTTTGTTTTGTTTTCATCGATCAGTGTTTGGCTTCTTTGTTCATGTTGATGATGCTCCTCTTGTTCCTCTTGTTGATGATGTGGATGGTGGTGGTGTTGTTATTATTAATCCCATTTGGATGCAGGGAAGTGTGTGTGTGTGTGTGTGTGTGTGGAGACTGAAGTGTATTGTTTCTTGTCGTGATCAGTGCCATTTGTGTCCATTGCCGCTCTGCTGGCTTTGTTTGTTTGTTTGTTCCCTCCGTCGCTTGTGCGGCCCATCTCAGCCGCCGCCTTCTCTGCCTATACACACACACACACACACGTTCACACCGTCATTGTGGATCAGAACCACTTGCGCAGACACGCCATCAGCCCACATTCCGAGGCGGTCATTGAGGGAAGATAGGATGCCGTTCAGTAAGGCATGGCGTAATGCCGTGTACCCTGATTTTCGGGAACAGGGTGCGTACATCAACTACAAGGCAACAAAGGATATTCTTCATCGAATGAAGGAGGACATTGCAAACCCATCCACGCCGGACGAGTTGTACAACTCGCTCTTGGAGCAAAAGCGCAACGTGTACATGTGGTGCGAGAAGAAGGTGAAGGAGCTCCTCATGGTTGCGGAAGCCCTCTTGACGGCGTCTGACTGCCTCTCAGAGGAGGACATGCCCACCAACTTGAGCGTGGTGCTCAGCACATTGAACAGTGGCGGGTCAAAACACCTGCCGGCGAGGGAGGCACGGCTTGTGGCAGACGCCATTGTGCATGAGCTTCTGCGCTTTGTGGAGTGTCGAAACCTGAACATGGATACCATTGAGCACATCATTGGTCGCATGTATCGTTACGCCGTGCTGGGTCCCACTGGGGATCGCTGGAAGAACATCAACACAGAGCATGACTTTTGTGCAATCTCCGTTGATGAAATCCTCTTTGTGCTCTCAAAGGTGTACGACCGTGTGACAGAAATGGAGAACATGCGAAACGTCAACCGATCTGGGCATATGGCGGATGCAGTCGGCTCGCAGGTGTTTGACCGTCGCTCCGTGAAGTATTGGGTGCACATGCAGGACCTGCCTTTTGTGATTGCCCGCATCATTCCACATCTGCCGCTCAGTACATTTAAGGACGCATACAAGTTAAGTAAGGAGCGCGGGCTCCCATTTATATTGGGGTCTCCGGTCAGCAGCGTGTACTGGGACAACAATAAATTCCTTCTCTATCACCGCCGGCTTGAACGATTAGAGGGGGCGACGCTAATCCGTATGCGATGGTACGGGGATCCTTTCGAACCCGATTGGAACAAAATAAGCCCGGATCAGAGCGTCTTCATGGAGATAAAGGTGCACCACGAGGCATGGAGCGGGGAGCGAAGCAATAAACGGCGCTTCGCTCTCAAGGAGAAGGAGGTGGACCTCTACGTGCACGGCGACCTGAGCCTCAACCCCGCGTTGGACAAGCTGCGTGCCAAGAATGTCTCGGATAGGGAGGTGCAGAAGTTCATGTCGTTGGCCACAGAAATTCTCACGAAGATTCACGCGTACGATCTGAAACCAGTGATCCGCACGCAGTGCTGCCGCGCCGCGTTTCAGCGAGGTTTGGACCAGTCCATTCGCATCAGCATTGACACGGACTTGCGTGTTTCGGCGGAGGATTTTGGATTAGGGCACCACTGGCGGTACCGCGGTGTTGACGCTCCAGTGTCGCACTTCCCATACGCTGTGGTGGAGGTAAAGCTGCAGTGCGCCGAGAATGAGCGCATCGCACCCTGGATTGAGGAGCTGATGGGCTGTCGCTACATGGAGAGTGTTCCGAAGTTCAGCAAGTATGCCCACGGCATCGCATCACTCTACGGCCACACACCCTTTATCAAAATGGTGCCGTACTGGATGCACCAGCTGGACATTGACATACGTGCATCTAAGAAGCCAGAGGAAGACCAATGGGATCCCACCGTCGGCATTGCATCTGGCTGCTGGGAACGCACAACGGACCGAGCCATATTCGGCGTGGGCCACGCACAGACGAAAACAGTTGGAGCATCAGAGGCGCAGTTTCTTCCCCGCACAGACTATGCACGCATTTACCAAAAGGTGCTGAACAGTATTGGGAGCGATAGAGCTATATTAGATACGGAGACGCAGTCCCTGGGAGATGCTCAGTTGCGGCAGAGGCAGCAGCAGCAGCAGCAGCAGCAGCCACTTGTTCCTGTTGTCCAGTACGATGTGAATCGGAGACATAACGCCTACACAGTGTTCCACCTCTACCCGTACGCGGAGCATGGCGTGGAGTCGCTTTGCTTTGCGCCACCCGGTGGGAGAAACGCCGCAGCGGAAGTGTTCTCTGGCTTTATTCCGTGGCAAACAGGCAAGCGTATCCGCGTGCCGCAGAAATATGACCCCAAGACATTGCTCACGTCCGAGCGGTACATGGTGAAGTGGGTGGAGCAGGCGACGCAGGTAGGGCTCGTGGGGCTCGGCGTGATTCGGTTCGGCGGTGGTATGGGTCTGCCAAATGATGTGGTGCAGCTGCGCTCCTTCTGGCGCTCAAACTTTCACGTGGTTCTTGGTACGCTGATGGTGGGAATCGCAGTGGTGACTCTGGCGTACGCTTACATAACGTTCAAGGCGCGTGCGCGGCGTGTGTATGCGAGAAAGAAGATTCGCTACGACGATACATTTGGGCCAAATATCTTGACTGTTGTTCTGGCTGCCGGTATTTGCATCACAGCCATGTCGCACATCATGGTGCGCTACGGCCCAATGCTAACAGGCAGTGACGACTTCTGAGGGAGAGGCGATTGGTGTGGGGGTGCGGCGAGGTGGTGGTGGTCACACATGTGGGGCGAGTAAGTCAGTGTTGCTTTTTGGTTGTTGTTGTTGTTGTTGTTGTTGTTTTTCTTCAGAATCTCTTGTCAAGCAGTAGCTCCACCACGCACTGAATCGTGCATTCGCCCTGCGTGAGAGAGAGAGAGAGAGAGAGAGAGAGAGATGGAGATGTGTGGGGCAGTGAAGAGACGTGTGAATTCCAGAGCCAGCTTAAATTGTAATATTTAACACTTTAAATTTCAAAAAAAAAAAAAAACTAACGATTCGCCGTAACACGGTTGCGAGGGAGGAGGAGGAGGAGAAAAGAAAATCGCGCCGCCTGCATCTGAGCTCCCACGCAGAGACTGACTGACTGACTGACTGACTCTCTCTGCACGCATATGTACGCACACATCTCCCTCCCTCCCTCTCTGTAATGTCAATGCAGACTCTTTTGTTGTTGTTTTTGTTGTTGTTGTTGATTTATCGACATTATTCCTTTTCTTTTCATTCCTGCATGCCTCTTGTAGTCTGTTGTAGAGGTCGTGTAGAGGGCTGCGGAGCGAGAAGGGGAGAACGGGAGTGTCTCTGGGCGGCAAAAGCACGCAGGACAGCGTCAGTGTTCGTTTGTTTCTCTCTCCGTGTGTGTGTGTGTGTGTGTGTGTGTGTGTTGTGTGGAGGGCTGTTTTCTGCCTTTGTTGTCTGTAATGCTGCGCTTCAGTTGGTGGCGCCTTTGCAGCAGCAGTGCCTCTGTCGCGATGCCAATGGCGCCTGATGTGTTTGCCGTGACGAAGGCGCAGTCGATGCAGATGGACAATCTGTCGCCGCGCAAGATTGCTGCCATTTTGGACAACTACATTGTCGGTCAGTCAGAAGGAAAGCGAGCTGTGGCTATCTCACTTCGTAATCGGTGGCGCCGCCGCCAAGTCAAAGATGAAGGCCTGCGCCACGATATTGTGCCAAAAAATATGCTGCTCGTTGGGCCAACCGGCGTCGGCAAGACGGAGATTTCACGCCGCATGGCAAAACTCACTGACGCTCCCTTTGTGAAGGTGGAGGCGACAAAGTTCACTGAGGTGGGCTTCAAGGGAAAGGATGTGGATAGCATTATTGAGGATCTCTACAGCAACGCCAAAACAAAGGCAAAGCGCAGGCTGGAGATGGAGCGCGAGCCAGAGGCACTCGCAATGGCACTTGATGTTGTGTTTAACAGCTGGCTTGCACGCCGTCGTGCCGGTGCTACATCCGCTGCCGCTGCTGCTGCTGCTGCTGCTGCTGCTGGTGCTGGTGGTGGTGGTGGTGGTGGTGGTGATGAGGAGGGACGCGCTCCTTTCAGCGAGTTCACGTTCGAGGAGTTTAAGGAGAAGTACAAGACGGAGTTCAAGGACGATCTTGTCGTGGTGGACATCACGCAGCAGCCGGTCAACGCAAAGCCCAACATTGGCCCCAGTGGTCTTGATATGATCTCTGTCGGTGCACTGCTTGTCTTTGGTTCCGAGCCACGGCGAGTGAAGATGCGTGTGACGAAACGTGTCGAGGAGGCGATCCCGCTGGTGATGCAGGAAGTCCAAGAGCGCCTCGTAGACGAAGCTCAGATCAACTCGCTGGCCCGCACGCTGGCGGAGCAGGACGGCGTTGTGTTTATTGACGAGATTGACAAGGTGGTAACCGACCCATCTAGCCCCAATGCCGATGTGAGCTCCACTGGGGTGCAGCAGGATCTCTTGCCACTCGTCGAGGGCACAAATGTGACAATGAAGGATGGCACCCAGATCAGTACGGACAGCATTCTTTTTATCTGCTCTGGTGCTTTCCACACCGCAAAAACCTCCGACATGATCGCGGAGCTCCAGGGTCGTCTGCCGGTACGTGTAGAACTGCATGCACTGAAGGAGGAGGACATCCGCCGTATTCTCCGTGAGCCAAAATACAATTTGCTGCGCCAGCAAAAGGCGCTGATGAAGACGGAGAACGTCGATGTGGTGTTTACCGATGACGGCATTGATGAACTGGCACGTGTCACGATCACAGTGAATTCGAACGCGCAGAACATTGGGGCACGGCGACTACACACTGTCATTGAACGTGTGATGGATGAATACAGTTTCAACTGCCAGGACTACGAGGGAAAGACGGTGACGATAGACGCCAAGGTGGTGCGGGACGCCACGGAGAAGCTGCAGCAGAACATCAGCCTCGCCAAGTACATTCTGTGAGTCCATGAGGGCTGGAAGTGCGAGTGAAGCGAGAGACGCATTGCCCCCCCCCCCCTTTCGTCCTTTTTTTTTTTTCTTCTTTTGCCTTAACTCACTTGACTTCCCTCTGCAGTTTGCATCCCCACGCGAGTCTCGTGGCAATGTGTTGCTGTTGTTGTTGTTGTCGTTCTTGGCAGCGGTGGTGGTGGTGGTGGGGGGAGAAATGCGTCTGTATTTCCTGCATTGTGTGCTGCCCTTCACTCACGCCATCACTTTTTTTTTTTTTTTGTTTTGGTGTTTGTTTTCCCCTCACCCACTCTTTCTGCATCATCCCTTCTCCATCGCTCTGCGTTTCTGGAGGGTGGGTTCTGTAGCATCTCGCCGTAGGGGGTCATGGTAGGCCAGAGAACACCAACCGCAACAGAGGGGCATGTCACTGGATCGAATGACAACTCCGTGTCTGTCCACTCCGTCGAGGCTCCTTTCATTCTTCACCCACTGATAAACCTGAGCAACACTTGCTACTTCAACGCCGGAGTGCAACTCCTCGCTAATTGCTCTTCGTTCGTATATGGTCTGCATGACTCTCCGTTCCGTCACGCCCGTTTTCGTCACCATGCATTGCGACTCTGTCGCACCGGAAGCACTGCGTCACAGGACCTTTTTCAGTCTTTTGCACAGCTACTATACGACATGGAGTTCTCGCCACTGCGCCCCGAGGAAGCCCTTTCACCGCTGCGAGCGCTTGACTGTCTGGCAGCCGTGCACCCAGCCTTCGAGGGCCGCGGTCAGCAGGACTGCCCGGAGATGGTGAATGTCATTATCGGAAGCATCTCAGAGGAGGGTCGTCAGGAGATTGAGCTGGAGTCGCTCTTACGTTCGTTTGAAGAGGATGTTACTCCTCCGGCGAATAGCGAGCCACTGTGGCAAAAGAGCTCTGGGATGGCGCTCGCCCAATCAGGGGAGGCGCAGCAACGAGAACAACAGCGCGACGTTACTTGCGATGGAGGTGGGGAAACCGAGCTCTCTCAATACTCTTCCGCACACGAGTCGGGGCCACCATATTTGTTTCCATGGAGCTGGTGGAACTTTAGCATTCTTAAAATTATGCGCGCTGTGAACAAAGAGAACGAGATGCTTGAGCGAAAAGAGAAGGCCAGTAATGGCCAGGTGTACCAAAACACATTTCGGCCACCAAAATTGCTCCACAACAACGTGACCGATGGCTTTACTGGGTACATGATGTCGGAGGTGCGGTGCCACTCCTGCGGAAACACATCCCGCATCGTTGAACCCTTCTCATCCCTCACTATTGATATTCCATCGCCCAGCCAACGGCTGCGGTACGCCCGGTTGCACCCCGGGATTCGGCGTCTGGCTGTCGGACGTGGGTTGCTGCGGCGGAAGAACAGAGAGGGATTTCACTGGTGGAACCCCATCATGTGGGTTTGCGCCGCGACACGCATGATGTTTAAATTTATGACGGGTTTCTCCTTATTTCCAGAATCTCCTGTCACACTGCAGGAGTGCCTTGACATTCACTTTGAGCCTGTCGAGCTGAGGGGTAACAACAAGTACCACTGTGCCTCATGCAACTGCTTGTCGGAGGCTACGAAGCGCGAAAGGCTTCTCTCTCTCCCGGAATATCTCCTCCTGCAGATGAAGCGGTTCAGGTACGGACATTGCTTCAACACAAAGAAGACGGACTCTGTCATATTCCCACTCTCGTGGGACACTGGGGACGCGAGCGATGCGGAAGTGTTGCAGCTTGGGGATTACATCCACCAGAGTGTCTGTTTAGAGCAGCAGCAGCAGAAGCTGCTGATGTCGCCTCTGGTGTCGTCGTCGTCGTGCGGAGAAAACAGGACATCGGTGGTCGTTTCGGAGCGTACAGATGAGTTTGGAAATCCATGCGGCAATGATAGCGTGGTGGTACATACACACGAGGATCTCTCGCTACCCATTTGCACATATACATTAGAAGCTGTGGTGAATCACCACGGATCTATTACTGGCGGGCACTACACAACCTTTGCACGCAAAAAAGCGGGTCAGCAGGACATGTGGATGTTCATAAATGACGATGATATCGTTGCCGCTGACCTGTGCGACGTCGCAGACTCGGAAGAGTACATGCTCTTGTACAAGAAGCAGTCACTTCGTCCCCGGCCGGAGACATTTTTGAAGCTTCGCGAGAAGGCACGCCTGTTGCTGGCGACACCACTACCAGAGCAGCGACACCCGGTGAGCAACGGAACAGTGGGGCAAAATGGAAATGCAGTGGATGGCTGCGCTGGGGGTGATGTAACGGTGTATATTTCCCGTCATTGGCTGCAGCGGATGGCATTCTTGGAGGAGCCTGGTCCCATCTACAACCGTTTGTGTTATTGCAGCGAGGAGCAGAAGCATCACCCTTCGGTGTTGCAACCGCAACATGAACAGTCGTGCATCCCCCGCCATGCGAAGTCCCATCATGTTCACGGGCCGCCCGTCGAGTGGTTTTACGTTCCATTGTCACGCCAAGAATACAACAGCTTCTACCGGATGTACGGAGGAAATGCTGCGGTTACGCAGGATGACTACGATGCGCTGCAGCGGGAACAACAACAACAACAACAGCAGTAACAGCTGCACGTGTAGACGCGTCGAACGGGACGGGGATGTGGAGGGGAGGGGAGGGGGAATCACATGATAGATGGAGGAATGTTTTGGTTCTGAAGAGAACGAGTAAATTTAGAGCCGAAAACTGACTGCGGGGAAGACCCAAACAAGACCCTTGATTTTTTTTTTTTTCTGGTTCTTCTCTCGTTCTTTGGAAAGGAAGAGGGGGTTATTGTACACACGCACACACAGAGAGAGAGTGAGAGAGAGAGAGAGAGGGGGGGGAATATATATATATATATATGAAAGAAGGAGTAGTGGTGTGGGGAGGTGGTGGAGACATCAGCAGTGGCAAGAGAGTAACAAATCTAAAGGTGAGGGATTGGTGTTGCCATGTTTCTGCGGAGGAGGGGAGGGGGTGGGAGGTCCCTCTTTTTCTCTTTGTGTGCGTGCGTGTTCGTATCTGACCGACTGCTGCGCCCTGTCTGTCTGTCTGTCTGTCTGTCTGTCTGTCTGTGTGTGTGTGTGTTGATTATGTTGCTGGTGCTGATGCCGCTCTCGCGTGCATCCGTCTTCTGCCCTTTTCTTTTCCTCTCCCCTCTATACTTGCACCTCTCTCTCTCTCACTCCCTCTCCCTCTCTCTGTGTGTGTAATGGCGTCTCTCTACACGTCTGCTGAAGAGGTGGTGTTTTGTTCCTCCTCTGCTGTTGCATATCCACTCCTCGGCGACGGGTGGAGTAGACAAGGCCGACAGCGGTTGATAGAGACGACGCAGCAACAGAAGTAGGAGCAATGGACAGGGCTTCTCTGGTGGAACTGACACCGATACGCTCCGCGGTGCGACCCACCGCCTTGGGCAGCCCTGGACGAGACCAGCAACCGGCGCAAGAGCAACTAGGGGGTGGAGGGGGAGGGGGAAATGGGTACCAGGGAGAATGGCAACAGCAGCAGCAGCAGCCCCTCCCTTTTGCGCGTCGTGAGGATCTGTCGTACATTTGGGGCACTGGGATAGCCGTGGAGACATTTAGGGAGGACTTTCAGCATTTTATTGAGACGTTTGAAATTAGCAATGATGGCAACGGTGCCAGGCCGGCGGAAGCTGGTGAGCGCATGTGTGTGTTGCCCAGCGCGCACCGCGGCGGCTCGCGAAAGTACTTCTTGCAAGAGCTACTGCGCCTGCGAGTGCAGAATCGCACTGTGCTTGAAATGGACCTGCAGCTACTCGCCAACACGTGCCCACACTTGTACCAGCAGGTCATCGCTCACCCCGTGGAGTGCCTGCAGATGATGGGAAGCGTGGCGGATGACCTGTCCCGGCGTCTTGCTGCTGTCACCGATGCACCAATTTCCGATGAGGACATGGCTCTGCGCATTGCACCTAAGAACCACCCGGAGGTGGTGTCGCTGCGCGGGTTGGGGCCACAGCACCTTGAGCAGCTCATCGCGTTGCAGGGGATGGTGGTGCGTGTGTCGAAGATAATCCCGGAGATACGGGTGGCGTTCTTTCAATGTTGGAACTGCCAGCACGTACGCCGAAGCGTGGTGGATCGTGGTCGCATCTTTGAGCCCACCAGATGCGATCACTGCGGCAAGCAGTACTCGTACAAAATCCACCACAACCTCTCGCTCTTCGAGGACAAGCAGCTGGTGCGGCTGCAGGAGGCGCCGGAGCACCTAACGGATGGGGAGACACCTGTCACAATCTCCATCGTTGTCTACGGCGACGCTGTGGACATTGTTGTGCCTGGTGATCGTGTCATCGTGACTGGGATTTATCGTGCCGCCTCTGTTCGTCTCAACTCCAACACGCGCTGCATCCGCAGCATTTTCGCCACTCACGTCGATGCCGTGCACATTGAGCACCGTCGCGCAGGCCGGAACTCGGAAAAGCAAAAACAGCATCAGCGGCACCTCACGTCGTCGATGATGGGTGTCGATGAGGCATTGCCGGAGGACCCTGCAGAGGCCGCAAGGCACGATGTGTTTCGCCGCATCGCAAGCCGTCCAGACATCTACAAGATTCTTCTTAACAGCTTTGCACCCACTATCTGGGGACATGACGATGCGAAACGCGGCATCTTATCCCAGCTATTTGGCGGCACGCGTAAGGAACTCAAGTCTGGCACTTTCCGCTCGGAGATTAACGTGATTCTATGCGGTGACCCGGGGGTGGCGAAGTCTCAGCTGCTAACGCAAGTCCACGAGATCGCCCCACGTGGCGTGTACACGTCTGGTAAGGGGAGCAGCAGCGTCGGCCTGACTGCCTTCGTGGTGCAGAACAACGAGACGGGGGAGCTGGTGCTGGAGCCCGGTGCGTTGGTGCTCTCCGATCGTGGGTTGTGCTGCATCGATGAGTTTGACAAGATGAACGAGGCGACACGCTCTGTACTGCACGAAGTGATGGAGCAGCAAACACTATCCATCGCAAAAGCAGGTATTATTGCGCAGCTGAACGCCCGCACGTCAGTACTGGCGGCTGCAAATCCGAAAGAGTCGCAGTGGAACGTGAACCTGAATGTTGTGGAGAATCTGCAGATTGAGCCGACGCTCTTGTCGCGGTTCGACCTCATCTTCCTCATGTTAGACCGCCACGATCCAACGGAGGATCGACGCCTGGCGTCGCACGTGTTATCCCTCTTCATGGAGCAAGACGAGGGTCGTCACCGGTCAAACAAAAGCGCTGCCGCTACCATTACCACGGCTACAGTTGATGATGATGATGATGATGATGATGATGATGATGGGAAGATGAGGAAGAAGAGGAAGCGAGAGGACGTCGGTGCGACGCGCGACCGCCACGCGGAGGTGCTCCTGGAGCATGAGGGTGAAGTTTTTCTCGAGGGCACTATCGACGCGCCCTACATGCCACCACGTATTCTCTCGCAGTACATTGCCTTGGCGCGTGAGACAGTGCACCCGCGGCTGACAGAGGCATCGCACAAGCAGCTGGCGATGTCGTATGTTGAAATGCGCCGTGCGCGTGGGAGCACACGTGCGGTGTCGGCGACACTGCGGCAGCTGGAGTCAATGATACGTCTGGCGGAGGCGCGCAGCAAGATGCGCTTCGGCGCGGAAGTGACAGTTGAGGACGTGAAGGAGGCGAAGTGGCTCATCAGTGCCGCGCTGAAGGAGGCCGCGACAGACCCGCAGACGGGGTTGATAAATCTCGACATGTTCAGCGCGCCGGATCCGACACGGCAGACAGTGGAGGGCAGCATGATGCGGCTCGAGCACATCATCGATAGGCGGTATCTTGCTGCAGGATGCAGCACCGCAACGGTCAACGAGTTGCGGTTGGCCCTCAATGAGTCGCTGGGTGGCGGGATGCGTCCTCTTGCACCGGTGCAGTTCATGGAGCTGCTCGCCCTGATGGCGGGAGGCAATCATGTGAAGTCGTTCACCGCCACCACCGTGTTGTTTGCCGAGAAGGGTGTGTAAACGTTAGTGGCTTTTCTTCTGTGCTCTCTCTATCCCATCACACGGCACGGGGTGCTCTGCCCACACCTCCCATCTCCCTCTCAAACACACACACACACACACACACACACACACACACACACAGCGGCTGCTGCTTCTTCTGGGGCCCTCTTCCTTCTCTTTTCGTCCCGTATCACATTTGATCCTACGGCAAGTGGGGAAGTGTAGGAATGCCACAGCGCGAAGATAAAAGTGTTTGGGAAACCCTTGGTCTCAGCTCCGCTGATGCCACAGAGCAGCAGCCCATAACTCGTCGAGTTGTGGTGGTGGGCGACGCACTCAGCGGGAAGCGAACATTCGCAAGTCGTCTTTTTGCTGCGGTAACTCAACAGTTTCCATCCTCGTCAATCTCCTTGATTAATGGCAGCACTGGTGGTGGTGGTGGTGGTGTTGGTGGAGGAGGAAGTGGTAATCGCACGCTCTCACACCATCTCTGGCGTGAGGCGACGGAGGTCGATGCTGGCAACAATGGCAGAAGCAACAGCATCAACAGTGCTGCGGCTACCACTACTGCCAGCACTGCTGCTTCTGTCATTGACGGCACCACATCCCTCTCGTCTTCACAGTCGCATGGTGTGCGGCAGCTTGTGCAATTCCCTCACGGCGCTGGCATCGCCCAAGTGTTTGCCATTCAGCGCATTTCCTCGAGCCGCAGCTCGTTTCCCGTCCTTTCAGAGGATGGCATGGGCAACAGCAGTCTGTACAGAGGTAGCATTGGTCCCAGCAGCCTGGGGGGCGGTGTGCGTCGCATGGTGGTAGAGTTCTTCTGCTGCGATGGCCCTGGTGCCTTGGCGATGGCACTTCCGACGGTTGAGGCGTTGGAGACTAGTGTGGTGCTTGTGATGGTGGACGCGGGCACGCCATGGCGCCTGCAGGATCAGTTGCAGCGGTGGTATGCTCACTTGAACTCCCATGTTGTGCATACTCTGCGGGTGGAGCTTCCTAGGCAGGACGAAGTGCGCCGCATGCGTATGATTGAGCAACAGCAACGTTTTTGGAATGAGCAGCAGCAGGCGTTGGGCACACTGCGGCGCCGGTGGGGCGACCGCGACGGATGGACCAGTAGTGGTGGCGGCGGTGGGACAGCTCCGCTTTTGGGAGTGCCGAGTGGCGGCGTCTCTCCGCTGCGCACTATGCTCATCTGCAGCAAGATAGACCAACTGGAAAAATTGTCTCGGGAAGCCGAGAGGTTGTGCTGCAGCGGTCCATGCATGGAGGGCGGGAATGTGACGGTGTCAAACCAAGTCCCAATACAGGTGGCATGGGCCACCCCCTGCGTGCGCTCAACGTTGCGTACCACCGGTCTCTCTCTCCTTGACCTTGTGGGACAGCTGCTGCGAAGGGAGGCTATTGAGCGGCAGAGTGCCCTCGTGGGTATCGGTAGCCATGTAAACACCATAGCCACATCGTTCCCATCGCAGACACAACCAACCGCCGCCGCCGCCGCCGCAGCAGCAGCAGCGGCAACGGCAACGGCAACGGCAACAGCCGCGTCAACAGCAGCAGGGACGCCAGCGGCTTCTGCCAGCAACAGGATGTGTGATGAAGCCGTTGTTGGCTCCTCAACGAGTGGTCAAGGCACATTTGTGCACCCGTTCTACAAGAATTTGTGGTCGTACATACTCCATCTGCTCTGCAAGCCACCCATGGCGTATGGCAACAATAGCAGTGGCGTCGTCGTCGCTGACGCCCTCACTGCGCGTGGTTATGCCGACGACGACGACGACGAAGACAGTGGTGGTGGTGTTGATGGAGATGGTAGAAACGGGTCAGTGCCGCAAGTGATGCGGGTGTCGCTGCATCCGCCGCCCCTCTTCAACGAGATAGAGGCGCAGGTGTCATCGCGGTTTCATCCCCATGCTTTTCTACCACACGGCATGGATCACCTGGAGCTGCTCAGTCCATTTGTGACATCCACAGACGCTGTGACGCTTGACAGTTTGTTTGCCACGACTGGAGGAACGGCGGGTGCTACCACGCTGGAGGATGGGGAGGTGGACGAAAAGACTGACGTGTTGCAGCTGCACGAGAGGTACATGCAGCAGATTGAAAATATGCTCGCTGCCACCAAACCCAGTGATGATGAGGATGTGATGATTTGGGATGATCCGTAGAAGACGGAAAGTCGAGAGGTGGCCAGTGGGTGGGGGGTATTGTGTGTATGTATGTGTGTGATTGTGGCAAGAGGGAAAGGGGAGGGGGCATTGGGTTTCTCGGTGTATCCGCCTAGTGGTTCGATCACGGTTGCCGTTGCGCGGGGAATTTCTTGCACACCTCGTCATATAACTTTATATAAATATGTTCCTCTGCCTTGTGTCTTTGCCCAACGTTCACTGCAACACAGTGTAGATTCCGTTTTGCCCTTGTTGGGTGTGCCTGTGCCGCCAGCGTTAGAGGTAAAAGGGGCAACACCAATTTCAACAAGAGCTGCCGCCGCAGCCGCAGCAGCAGCAGCAGCAGTAGTATTCGCGGCCGACGAAAGTGTGGAACACGCGAAGGATGGGGTATTTCTCTGGCAGCGTTCGCGAGCTTGCGTGGTCGCACTTTTTCGATGTGCAGCTCTCAAATGCGCTCATGGGAGTGGGCACCAGCGTGGAAGTGCCAATTCTCACGATGGTCGGGCGTCAGCTCGGGTACGGCGAGAGCACTATCGCCAGTTACGTCACACTCATTGCCGTATGCCGTGTGCTTGCGGATATTCCCACCGGGCTGCTCGCCGAATGCGTGGATGTGCGACGTCTCATGTCCCTCTCAGTTCTTGCGCAGGTTGTGGGGTGTGGGATTGTGCTTGTGATGCAACCTGGCCCTCTGTCGCTTAGCATCTTCAGCGTGGTGAGCGGTTGCTCCATCGGCATCTTCTTCTTGACGCGGCATATTTACGTTGCCCGCATCTCAAAACCAGAGCACCGCGGAATTGTCATGTCATTTCTCTCTGGCATGCTTCGCTGGTCACACGTGTTGGGCCCAGTACTTCTGGGCGTTGTCGCATCATCGTGGAAGGATGGGCGGCACTTCTTCGCGATACCTCTCGTTGCTGCCGCCGCGGCGTGTCTGTGCGTTGAATGTGGCGGCGGCTGTCCCTGCTCGAGGAAGGAGGGAAGTCCGGATGGAGCGTCTGCTCGGGAAATGATACTTTTCCCGAATGATAATGATGGTGTTGCCTCTTCTTGTCCTCCTCCTCCTGCTCCTGCTGCTGCTGCAGCTGTGGACGTGGACGTGGCTGCATGCGAGGAGACAAGCTTACTGCTTCCGTCACTGTTGCCGTCGTCATTGCCAACCTCGTACGAAGGGACCGCAGTCGCGAACAGTGTCCAGAGCAACGCAAAGAGCCTCAACGCAGCTGTGAGTGTGTTTGCAACGCTGGACTGCAGCTGCATCATGCGTACAAGCGAAGGGAGATTCAGATTAGCTGCTCTTTGGCAGACTGTCGTGGAGAATTGGTGTACCATTTGGCGTCTTGGCCTCTACATTATATTGTATGTGGCGCTGCGAGCCAACCGCAAGCTGCTTCTAACCTTTGCGGCGATGCGGTTAGGGTTCACAGACTCGCAGGTTGCATTCTTGCTTTCAGTTGGGTTTGCCTTTGACGCTTGTCTTTTCCCTCTTGGGGGGATTGTGATGGACATGTACGGCCGCCGCTATGCGATGGTGCCAGTGGTACTTGGCCTTGGCGTTGCCTTTGTGCTGCTGCCGCTCTGGCAGAATTCAATGTGGCTGTACACCATGGCGGCGGCGTTCGGCATCGCAGATGCGCTGGGCTGCGGCCTCATCATGACACTCATTGCTGACCAAGCGCCACAGAGATTCGGTGGGCCATTTTTTGGGATTATGCGTACGGTGCAGGACATGGGCCATGTGGTGGGCGCCACAGTGGTGTCGGTGGGCATCCGCCATGTGGACTTTGCCGTGTTGTGCCGCATCTGGGGAGGGGTTGGCGTTCTGACGGCTCTCTGGGCACGCTTTGGGGTTCCTGTTGACATGGAGTAAACAACAATAACCACCACCACCACCACCACAACAACAACAACAACAGTGGCGGTGGCAATAAGACGAGGAGTAAGAAGGGCAATAATAATACTCAAAACAAAACGAAAAAAAAAAAAAAAAGACATCCGAGGCGGAGGGGTTTTGTTGCAGACGGGGGGGGGGGGGCGACATGGGCGTCGCACTTTTTCCTCTACTTTCCACCTCCATCAGCACCTCCTCCTCCTCCTCCTCCCAATAAGTCGCAACTTTTTGAACCTTTACACTAAGCACGCCTACACGATGCATCGCTCTTCGACACCGCCGGTAACTCCAGCAATGCACTTGGGGTGAAGTGAAACACACACACACACACACACATGCTGCGCCCTCTCCCTCCTCGCGGCACGCGGGTTGTGGTCCTGCAGGCGGGAGAAACCCACCCCAACGACGCCACTTTGTAGGTGCACCTCACTGTTTTCGCAATCAGCGTGGACTTGTGGTGGTTAATGTTTTATGTTCTCGCCGTTATCATTGCACTCTTTAAGCCTCTTCGGCACTTGTGGCTACTTCTTTTTTTTTCCCCTCTCCTCTTTTCTTAGTGAATTTTAGGGGGCCCGAACGCAACAAGGCGCCATATTCTTGGAAGTATTGCAAATGACGAGCCTCGCGGCGAGTGCTGTCACCGAGCCTGAGCTGGATGACACGTTCCACCTCATCGATCCCGCTACGGGGTCCACTTGTGCTCCGTGTGGCCCCACGGACAGCGCGGCGCCCGAGGCTCTGCAGTTGGACCAGCAGTCCGCGGTGACGCCATCGGAAGCCCCACATGAAAGCCAAAGGAGTACTCTGGCAATGCTTTCGTGGAGTATTGTGAGCGAATCGTGGATGCAGGAGCGTCGTCGCACGACAGGCTCGTCGTTGCCGGTGTCGTACACCCCTCCCCTGGCATTGTCCTCGTCTACGGCGCGTTACACCGGAATTGAGTCACCGTCGTACTGCGAGGGGTCGCACTCGCTCGTTGCTGTGCTACCTGGGAGCGGGTTTGTGGCATCTGAAGTCGGTATCCCGTTAGCAATGTCGCTCCAGACGTGTGCTGGTGATGAGAACACAGCCTTGTCATCCCCTTTCTGCACCAGCCCCCCGCGTACACTTCCAGACGAGGCCGTCTGTGCGTGCCAGGACAGACGGAGTACCACAGTGTCACCTCTTTCAGAGGGTGATGTGTGCGTTCAGAACTCTATTCTTCGCGCGCAGCTTCTCGAGGCAGACAGCAAAAGTGCGTACTACATGTACCTTCATGACAAAGTCTCTGACGAGCTGAGAAATGTCTACAAAACACTGGGATTCCTTCTACACGGCGATAATGGCCGCGAAGGAAACATCAGCTTTCTCCAACAACAACAACAACAACAACAAGAGCAGCAGGATAAAGAGGAGGAGGAGGAGGAGGAGGAGGAGGAGGAAAGCGATGTGGACTTGGAGACGGAGCAATCTGGCCGGCAGAGCTGGGTGGGGAGCTTTCTAGGCCTGTTTGGTGTAGAGTTTTTGGCGCAACCACCGGCGTTCCGTCACATGCGTTGCCGCTACAGTTCCGGCTCAGTTTCTAGGACAGGCGAGTCGATGCTCGGATGGAGGCGCAAGTTTTATTGCGCCAAGTGGCATGCGCGTCACGCACGGGCTGAGCAAGCAATGGAGAACCTGCTACTTGCCATCACATCAAATGAATTTGATGCGTGGCGCTCCATCCTCGTTGACGACAGAAAATGGAATCACCTGCGTGGGCGCGAGCGCATTCAATGGGATTGTGTCATTGCGGCCAGAGTGACTCAGCTGCTGCGCAAGTTCTCCACCCCCGGGGTTCGTGCCGTTGGAACACAAGCCTTTGCTAGTTGCCCTGAAATCGAGGAAGACTCGGAGCTGCAAGAAGTGCATGAACAGCGGACGAGGAGTGAACCTCCTCTGGCGCTGCATCCGGACGTTCTCGCGCCCTTTATCCGGCGCATGAGCCGACGGTACATGGGGGAGAAAATGCAGTACGAAGAGATGCGACAACGTGCACAAGACACGGTGGCACCGCCGGAAGAAATGAGGAGCCGAGCTCCGCCGCATGTGGTCCTCGAAATGGAGCTGGAAGCCCTTCTTGATGTGTCCCTCGCCCTGTTCCCGAGGAGCGTGGCACTGTGCTATCTTCTGGCCTCCATCCGCGCGGTGCAGGAACGCAGGGAGGAGGCATCCGAGCTGCTGAAGAAGGTGATGTGCATGGACCCATCATATCTGTTGCGCGAGGGATGCACGGCTCAGTACTAAACGGGACACACACACACACACACACACACACGAACGCGAACACACGCGACTCCTCCTTCCGTCCACGTCCCGCTTCTTCTAAGCCCCACGGAAGAAAGTCGATCAGGGTGTCCCCCACACAACAACAACAAGAACAAAAAAAAAAAAGGGGATTCGAAGGCAACCGCCCTCTTGAGTGTCCCTCATATATCCCCTTATCTATTGATGCGTATGTAGTCGCTTTATCAGCGTTGGTGTTTTCCCCCTCGTTCCTTTTGTTTTTCTCTTACTTTTTCTACGCAGTTCTCGCTGTTGCTCATGTGCATCATCTCTGGGCACACACACACACACATGCTCCCACGCGCACGCACACTTCCGCTCACCGGATAAGCGCTCACACAATTAGAGAACTACGGGTGGCATGCGAGGAGGTGCGTGCGGCAGCGCTCCAAAGGGGTGGGGGAGGGGGGCGGCAGGGCCGCGGCAGTTCTGTCGTTCACTCGTTCGTTCCTTGTGTTTATCCCCCGTCCTTTCAGTGCCCGCACGTCAGTGTGGGCATGTGTGAGATGCTGCGGCCACTACCATCAAAAATAATAAAAACAAAATTCAAAGGTATATATATATATATATATGTGCCATCATACCCTTGTCTGCTCAACTCCAGATCGTATCTTTACGATCTTGCCAGAATTTGTCACTCTTTGCCCATCCTGGACGGCCCGCTTGCTCATCCACATCCACATGCTTTACCCCCTCTGCACAAACACGCACCCCTTTGTTTTTTTTTCTTTCTCTATATATATGTATATATATATATAACCGTGTGGTGATAGGATCTTTCAGTATCTGTCTGCATTGACGACTGAATGATCGATATCCTCGTTGAGATTGCGCTCAGCATCCTCATCTGCGGACTTGCAGCTTACTACTTTTTCCTCAGTGGCCCTGTGGAGGAGCGGGGTGTTGGTGAGGAGGGTAGCAGTAGCAATGTTGGTCGCCATGCGGGCGGTCTCGGTGATGCTTCTGGTGGCTACACCCTGCACAACATGCCATCGCTTCAGCGTGCCCGAAAGCATGAAGGGGCGATGTGGTGCAACGTGCTGGGAAGGTGGGTGGCTCTTCTGGTGCTTGGCGGCGGATCCATCGACAAGGACGTGTGGACGGACCGCATTGCCTACTTTGTGGACAAGGCTGCCAAGGCTTCGGGTGAGGTGGTGCTGCAGCAGACGCGTGCAAAGGAAATACCGACGGAAGGACATAGGCGAACGCTGCGCGCAATCCCTGATATCGTTCGACTTGTGCGGGCTGAACTTGGAGGCGGAGGTCCCCTGATCGGCACGGCTACAGCCCAGCAGCAACATCAGCAGCAGCAGCAGCAGCAGCAGCAACAACAACAACAACAACAACAGTCGTATTCCTCCGCCCAGATCTCCGGCGGAGTCTCGCACGCGAGGACGAATAGCGACAGCAACCGGGTGGCTAGTGTATTCTCCGATGCCCCAGAGGGTGGCGGTGGCGGCCCAACCTCCCCGCCAATTGGCGTTGTGCTGCCACGCATTGGTCCTGGCTCAATTGTCTCACTTGAAGTTCCAATAGGTGCCGTCAGTCACGACTTGTGGGTGGACGGTGAGAGTTCTTTGGCATTGACGGGGGTACGAAGGCCACTACGGTGTTTTGCGGTACCCGTCACATACGAGGATCAGCGGTTTGCATTGCAGCTTCTCTGTCATTTACCACTTCTGTTTGCTCTCCCAGCGATGCTCAGCATTCCAGCAGATGTTTTAACCCTTCATTGCGCGCTTTCGATCAGGCGTGTTATCTTCCACAGCGTGTTGTATGCTTCGTTTTGTGGGAACTTGGTCGAGCTCAGCTTTGCGAGTGAGCCGCAGTTCACGGCTCTGTTTGATGTGGCACCCGTCAAGAGTTCTCATCGCCCACAGCAACAACAACAACAACAACAACATCAAGCGCCCTCCTCTCCAGGCAGCCTCAGGGGCGTTGCTACTGCGGAAATATCAGCACCACTTCCGCCTTTGGTCCCCACGACGGGTGGAAACTCGGCGACATCCGTAGCACACCGCTCCAGGGAAAAGCTGCAGGAGATTGTTGACCTGGCTGTCAAGAGAGCCCTGCAGTCCATCACGTACCCATGCGTAATCAGGGGACGGATAGGACTGGTTCAGAAACCGTCGCCGCCGTGTCAGGGTGGCGACAACTCCGAGGATCCCCTGGCAAACGCCCGCGATGGCAAGCTGCTGACTTGGACTCTGGAAAGGGCGTCACTACCGCTTTGCTGCTGACGAGGGTGCGAGAGAGAAAGAGAGAGAGAGGTAAGGGGAGTGCTGGTGTGGTCTTCCGCAGAGCGTACCTCTTCAGTTTCTTCTGTCATTCCTCTTTCCTTTCCCCTCAATGAGATGAGAGTGGGGGAGGTGCTGGGGAAGATGTTGTACCAAATGTGTCGGGAAAAGAAAAAGATTTTGCATGTGCAGCAGCAGCAGCAGCAGCAGCTGTAGTGATATGGGGTGTCGTTTCCTTTTCTATTTTTCTTCTTCCTTATGACAGCTCCTCCTCCCACTCTGCTGCAACGGTTAGACGCACGTGGCACACCCACACTGTACCTCAATGAGAAATACTCATCTCTTTCTTTCCTTTTTGTGTGTCTTTGCAATGTTTGTTTGTTTTTCTTTGTTGTCGTTATTGAGGGTAAAGGCGGGTGTTGGTGGGGGGTGGGAGAAGAACGCGCGTCTGACAGGCATCGTACGAAAGGTGTAGACGTGTGGGATGAGGGTATACTGTAGGTTCGCGCCGCCGTGCCTGCCGGTGATGACGGGGGAAGAGCGTGGCGAAGGAGATTCGCAACCTTCATCGTGGCTGCCGCCCCCTATGGTACTGCTGTCACTGCGGGAGACTCTTGTAGAGCAGCGGCGACAACAGACGTTGACGGTGGCAGACCCACGCTCTGGTGGCACGGTCTCCGCCACGTGTCGCCACGTGTTTCTCCCGTCGTCAATGGCTGCTGGTGCATCGGCAGTGTCCTTTGCTTCAACCTCCACCCCCTCAGCAGTGGCGGCGGCAGCGGGGCAACAGCAGCAAGCCGTATTCGAGACGATAGTGCAGCCTTTTATCGATAGTCTGTTTTCAGGAAAGCGCGCCGCTTTTCTGGCTTACGGACAGACAGCTACGGGAAAGACATACACAATGTTTGGCCCTGGTGCTGATGGTGACCGCATCGCTCTCGGGAAGCACCAGGAATGGCAGCCTGACGTCGCTAAGGATGTGCAAGAGGAGGATGGTATTGTGCCGCGGCTTCTTCGTGCCATTTTTGAAATCCCGATTGCCTCTATGCAACCGAGGAAATTGGGATTCCTAGACATGTCCTGCGTCGAGGTATATAATGAGTCTGCAACGGACCTCGTGGCGTTCCTGCTACAGCAAGGGGCTGGAAAGAAGGCGGCGCCCGCATGCCGGAAGAAGATGGGCGGGAACGACACGGAGCGTGACGAGGACGCCAGCGATGCTGCACGGCAGGCATGGCTGCGGTACGTTCGGGGGCAGCAGCGCGACGAGAGTGGAACACCGCTGTGGGGTGCAACCTCGTCGTCACTATCAAGTTCACTAATGGGCGTATCCATTTCGCGTGGTGCGGCTGCGGCCGCAGTCGCACTGAAGAAGGTAGTGTATAAAGCAACGGAAAAGTCAAAGGTTCTGCGCTCTGTGCAGTGCCTTCGCTGTGAGTCTGCAGCGGAGTCATGGTCGGTGTTGCGTGATCTTCTTGCACTGCGGCACCGCAGTCAGACGGAGAGGAATGTGCGCTCCTCGCGCAGCCACCTGCTGTTACGCCTCGTGTTGTACGGTGGAGAGGGTGATGCACTGCGACTTGGGGAGGCTCTTATCGTTGACCTTGCGGGATCTGAGACATACCGCGACTATGCGTGGGCGGCCAACAACAGCATGGAAATGGCGGCAGCGGTGGCAACACCACAACCACCAACAGCACCAACAGCAGTGGCGGTGTCAGTAACTGCTGCCGCACAGAGAGAAAGAGGAGGAAGTGAGGGAATAGTGGATCGTGATAGCTTGGCTGTCCCATCCTCGCAACAAGAGCGGCAGCAACTCTTGTTTGCCACCACCCCTCCTGTAGGATCAACGTTTGCCTCAAGTCGCCGCGATGGCGACGGGCTGACGGTGACCCAGCGCGCTGCACTTCGGACAAATGAGATGCGGCACATCAACAGCTCCCTCCTAGCACTGCGTAAGGTGGTGCGGGTCCTGCGCGAAGCCCCATCCGCCACACGTATACCTTTCCGTGATAGTACGCTTACCACCATCATTGAGCCTTTTCTTGCCCCGGGCAATGAGACGTCAGTGGTGTGGGTGGTATGCTGCTCTTCCAGGCAGCGTGATTTTCATGAGACAGTCGAATCGCTTCGCCTTGGAGCCGAGGCTTCCGCTATCCCCGCGTGCGTGCAGCTCTGCCCCATAGTTGCACCCACAAACAACCTGAGAAACCGCAGCGGCGGTGGTGGTGGTGACGGAAGCAGCAGTAGTAGTAGCAGTAGAGGCTGCAGCGACAGCAGCAGTTACCTTGCCGTCGAGGGGAACGCTGGCGGTATGGAGCCGCCTGCCGCCAGGCGCATTTCGGCACCAGCGACATGCGGCGACAGAGGGCAGAGACGAGCGGAGAGTGGGCGAGGGCGAAATGAGGTGGCGTCCGGTGCTGTCATTCTGCGTGAGAACAAGAGCAGGGACACTTTGGCAGAGGAAAGGGGCGGGAAGGAGATGGAAGAAGAGAAAGACGTGGGTGGGGTTGTGGAAGCATACAAGCAGTACGCACACCATCTTCTTGAGCGGTGCAAATCGATCTGTGAGCGCTACGATGCGTGTGTGGAGGAGCTTGCCCGTACCAAGCAGACATTGGCATCGCGTGACAGTGAAATTGCGCGGCTGCGGGAGGCGTTGGGAATTGCTTGCGATAAGCAGCAACAGCCACAGCTACAGCTACAGCTTGACGTACCGTCGCCCTCGTTTTCTGCACCAACTCGGGGTAAAAATGCCATTACTACTCCTCCTCTGTGGTTGCGGCAAAGCGCGGTGCGCCCAACGACGATTGACGCTGCGTCGTTGGGGTGTCAGCATGCTGCTGCTGCTGCTGCTGCTGCTGCTGCCGTTTCTCTGGAGGAGCACCACTCCCCATCCTCCTCCTCCCGTATACGGGAGGAGGAGGAGGATGTGATGGTGGCGGCGCATGCCAAGGCTGTGGGAAATGAGAAGAATGAGGAGGCGGAGGCGGTTCGACTCGTAGAGGCTATTCTGCAGCAACATTGCATTCAGCATGTGCCGCTACGCCAACTGGATGGCAAGCCGAACGGCGGAAATCATTCAGTGCTGGAACACACGGCTGGCATGTCAGGTGGGTCAAAGACGAGGAATGGTCAGGGGTGTGCTGCCGATGAGGCTCGGGCACACAGACGCAGTGATCGCCTTGTATCATTTGTGTCGCCCAGCAGTCACGGTGCCATTCCACTAATGCAGGTGGAAGAGGAACTCGGTTGGCAACACGCCCTTCCACCACCACCGCCGCGCTCTTCCCTTCGCGTCCTCTCGACGCCGTCGCATCTGGAACTGCAGCTGAAACCCGAGGAGGCGACAAGAATTGGAGCGAGCGATGCGAAAATTTTACAGCATCTTTTGTCGCGGAGTGCGGCCTTTGTAGGGGCTGCGTCGAAGCGCAGCGCAGCATGAGGGACTGGGGATGGACCGTGGAGGGGCTGATGGGGGTTGTCTTGTGAGGCTGCTGCCCTCGCCATCAGCTTTATTCTTCTTGCCGCTCATTTAAGCTCATATTGTTGCTCGTGTTCTTGTTGTTGCTGCTCCTGTAATGTGGTTTCTTCTTCTTTATTTTCTTGGTCGGTGGGAGCATGCCGTAAAGTGATGACTTTCGTGTTTGAGGCCCGACGCCTTCCCTTTGGAAACACACCGGTGTCGCATGTTGAGCATGTGGAGAGTAGCGGCGGCAGCAGCGTCGTGATGGACGAGGCTCACATGGCTGACCTTCCCGTGTGGAAGAGGCGGCTTCTGCCGGCCGTGATGGATGTCGTGCAGCAGCACTATGGTGGATGTCATTCCGCCGCGTCACCAAGTGAGGCTTGGGTGCTCTGCTGCAAGGTGGCGATGCGCATTGTAGAGGAGCTGCCGGAATTGGAGATGGCCTACAACCGAATTCTCGAATGCCGTGAGCGAGAGCGGATGGGAATTATGACGGCCGAAGAGCGCATGATGGAGGAGCTGCTGCGCGAGCGCATGGGCGAGGACTTTTTGCGCGAAGCACCAGACGACTGTGATGCGGATGGCTCCGCATCATCGGCGTCAGGCAGCGACGATAATGCGGTGGACATCGCAATGTGTTTTTCCGTGGATGGTGAGGTGCTAAGCATCGGGTCTGCCGGGCTATTCAGCGGCCACGGCTATCATCCACATACGCACTGCAGGCAGCGGTCGTAGGCAACTGCCATTTGGAGAAACGCGCCGGTACATGGACACGTGCAAAAGGACCGAGAGCGTGCGGATGTGAGGTGATACACACATACATACATATACATCATGCCTGCGTGACCGAAAATCAACAAGGGCGAATGATGCTGCTGCAGCCGACACCGAGTAAACATTTGCGCCTGCACTGCCATTTCGGTTCGGGGCAAAACAAAAGGATGCGGGCGGGTGTGAACGAAAAACGAACAAACAAACAAACAACAACAAAAAAAAAAAAAAACGAAAAAAAATTTCTTGTTGACTAAAAAATGGTAGCAGAGGGGTGTTAGTGTTCATAACGCCAGCGAATGCGGTCTTTCGGTATATAAAAATATATTTATATGTGCATGTGTTTGCTTGTTTTGCGCGTCGACCTCGAGGGGAACACAGGTGTGTCTTATATGCCCCTCTGAATCCCCCGTCTCTCCTTCCTCATGATGTACAGAGTAGTCCGTCTCTCTCAAGCAGTCTGGGAGAGAGAGAGAGAGAGAGAGAGAGTCTGTCTCCCTCTGTGTGTGTGTGTGTGTGTGTGTGTGTGTCTTGAAGGGGCAATTGATTGTGGGGGCTGCTCACGGAGAAGCAACATCCCCGAGGTCTGCAACCATTACTGAGTGGAGGGAAGGGGAGGGGACACCGACGGAGTCTAGTGGCGGATGCAATGGACACAACAACGCTTTCGTCTTCGTCGTCAGTGGTGATTGAGTTAAGGCAGCAGGAGCACGAGGGAAGGGCTAACGCTGCTGCCCCGCCACCACACACGCAGGAGCGGAAAAAGGCGCGTGTCTGTGATCCGAATCTATCCTCTCCGACACCCTCTTCTTCCGTGTACTCCACCGCGAGACGTCCGTTCTCTGTGGGGAATGGGGATGATGTCCATGGTTATATGGACAACGAGGATGGCTGTGGTGCCGGTCGGTGTGTTCACCTACTAGAGCCAACACCTCCCCCAGCTGGCACCTTTGACGAACAGCCACCCCAGGCTGGCGATGTGTCTGAGCCGAGGCGGGAACACGAATCCCTGCTGATGACGCTCCAGCAGCAGTCTTTAGTGGATGACGGGGAGCACGGCACTCCCACTATATCCAGTAGAGCGGTGGGGAGGCCGCGGTTAAATCTGCAGACGACATCGAGCACTGCCAGCGGGGAAAAACAAACCTTGCGGCTCGCGCGGCGTGCCAATAATAAAGGAGAGGCAATCCCTACCACGGCGGCATCAGCCCACGAGGACCCCTCATTGCCCAGGGTGGTCCCCCCCACTTTTGCTGCCGTGGTGGAATTGGGTGACTGCGGGGGTGACAAACAAGCTGAACAGCCGCGAGACAACTATCACCACCAGCAGCATCCCCTGGCACCGCAGACGGCGACTGCCGTTGGTGTGGCAGGGGAGGACCTGTCCCTTCTGCCGGTTAAACGCCTGCGCAACTCTACCGAGTGGAGTGAGATGCTGTCGCCGACCCCAACCCCACAGGGACTGTATAGCTGTGGTTGCACCCCGAGCTTGCGTCGCCACAGCAAGACAGGTGTGTTGTTACCTTCTGGTCCCACCCCAATCGACTTTAGCTCCGTGACAGAGTACGTTGAGGACAAGTACGAGACGGGGGCAAAAATAAGTGAGGGTACATACGGCGAGGTTTACGTTGGGCGCTGCCGCATGACAGGTGAAACGGTGGCGTTGAAGCGGCTGAAGGTGTTGCACGGGCTCGAAGGGTTTCCCATCACTTCGCTCCGGGAGGTGATTGCTCTGCGGCACATTAACACTGCTCGCACGCGCGCTGCTGCTGCTGCTGCTGCTGCTGCCTCTGTCTCCATCACCGACACCGTCTTTTCCTCTGGTGCAGGCCATCACAGCACAGTCGATCCTGTCGAGGAAGTGATTGGTCTTCATGATGTGCTGCTTTCGAGCACCCATCATGACATATATCTTGTCTTTTCATACGCATCCTGCAGCATTGCCGGTTTGCTCCAGCGACGCTTCCCCTTCACAGAGCGGGAGATTGCGTACCTATTCAGGAAGGTCCTCACTGGGCTGATGAAGCTGCACGCAATGGGCATCATTCATCGTGATATCAAGGCAGACAATGTGTTAATTCACAGTGATGGTCGCGTGCAGCTTGGTGACTTTGGGTTGTGTGTGTTTGAAGGCTCTGGCAGGCGCGCTCTGACACCTAGCCTCATCAACCTTTCGTACCGCCCGCCCGAGATGTTGCTCGGCATGAACTCGTATGATGTGAAGGTGGACATATGGTCTATTGGTTGCTTTCTAGCCCAGATGTATCTACGCACTCCGCCCTTCTTTCTTGCCAACCGACAAGGCGCCGGCGGTGGCATAGCCCAGCGCCACAACCAGCACCAGCAACAGCAGCATCACCGCCGTGCTGAGACAGAGTTGGAGCAGCTATCCCTCATTACAGAGGTGCTCGGTCCGATTTCGAGCGCTGGATCCGACGCCTTCCCGCGCGACCGCTGCCAGCACTTTGCGCAGTTGGAGCAGCTGCGAAAAGTGCTCACCACCTCCTCGTGGTCTTCCTTCACGCCCTCGCTGAGCTCGTTGTTTCAACCGAGTTTCCTCTACACGGAGTTCCACGGTTTTGCATCGTGGTTTGTGGCAACGGCGGAGCACCGCCGGCGTGATCCAGCGCACCTGGTGCCATCGAAGGAGTGTGTTGATGTGCTAACCGCTATCTTCCAACTCGACCCGCGCAAACGCCCGACGGCGGCGCAGCTACTGGAGATGCCATTCTTCGACCTGCAACGCACTGCCCCTCGACGCGCCACACCGCGCAGTGACACAGAGCGGCTGTCAGGGGATGAACTTGTGGAGGGGCACATACGGCGCGAGATTGCTGAGAAGCTCTCGCGTTACCACGATAGCCATATTGCACCTGCCGCGAGGGGTGAGGAAGTTAAATGAGATCGAGCAAGCCACAGACATAAGCCGAGTGACGGAGAGTGTGGGTAGGGTGACTGTTGCCAAGAACGGAAAAAGGGGGGACGTGAGGGAGTGGGAGAAGGGAGGCGAAGGCGTCTCGTGACAAAAAGGGGGGGGGGAGTGAAAAGGCGAAGAATATATATATATATATATGAGGGCTGACGGCTATGTATGTTTATTTGCATATGTCTGTGTGAGGGAAAGGAGGAGGAGGAGGAGGAGGAGAACGCTGGAAGCGCGTTGATACGCTCCTTCTTCTCCTCCTCCTTGACTGCAGCTGCTCACGCTCCAGTTGCTGTTGGGCAAACAAACAAACAAAAAAAAACCACCCTGTCAGCGATGCCTCAATCGCGTGACACCCCCCCCCCCCCCTTCTCCCTCTCGTGTTTCTACGCTTCCCTCTTTTTTTTTTTATGTCTTTGATGTTCGTCGTTTTAATGTTGTCCCCCACCCCTCTCTGCGCGTATTTATATTTATCTCTCTGTCTCTGTCTCTCTGTGTGTGTGTGTGTGTGTGTGTTTGTGTGTTTTCACGCCTCCTCGATGGCCCTCACCAACACGTCTGCCACACCACCACCACCACCGTCGTCGTCGCTGTCGTTTCTTCTTGTTGTTTTCCGCTACCTTTTGCATTACGCCAATACTGCGCATGTTCCCGCTCTCACTCTCCTCCTCTCTTTCTGTGTGTGTGTGTGTGTGTGTGTGTCTCAGTCAGTATTTTGTGGAGCCACGTAAAGTTATATTATTCTATAATCCGTATTAATATATTAAGAACAACAGCCGTAGCGCGAAGGCGAAAATAAAACACCCTCTCAACACAGACTTTTTGAAGCAAAGAGCGGCATTTACAGGGATCGATCGAAAGGAAAGAGACGGAGGCGAAGATTCGGGTGGCAATACATTCCGCACAAAACTTCTGGGGACGCAACTGCAGTTGCGGCTGCCGCTTCAGCACCAAAAAAAAAAAAAGGAAAAGAAAAAAAAAAGTTTGGGGGTGTTGGGAACGGGAAAGGGAAAGGCGTGGAAGCCGCAGTTTCACAGGGCGTATAAATATATACAGATATTTGTGAGGTTCCACGAGGTGAAGTAGCGAAGTGAAAAGGAGGGGCGGGCGGGGCGGTTGAGTGCGGCAGGGGTCGAAGGAGTATTCTCTCGCCTCTCTTCGGTGCCGTCTTTCTTCCGTTCACATGTTCTCTCCCTCAAATGACACATCGACGGGTAAACGGTCTGATTTGGCCCAGCGGCGTGTGTATGCACTTATTGCCATTGGGCTTGCTTGCGCCGTCATTGTGATTGTGTCTGTTGCCGCGCCCATAACGGTGTACCAGAAGCACGACAACAGTGCACGCGAGGAGCGCTGGAAGCTGGAGATCAGCGAGGCTGACAAGTGGACCGCTTCTTTTCGTGCTAGCACTGTGGACGTCATTGCAGCTGTGCGGGGATTTAAGGGGCTCGTGCGGGGCCTCGTGAATTCCACGCCACCTTTCAATGGCACTGTGACCGACCGCACGAAAAATCAATGGCTGGGGCGTTTCTCTGAGCTGGCCTCGTGGTTTCACTCTACAACCGAGTTTGCGTCTGCATTCCTCCTCGCACCTGGCGGTGTGGTACTGCAGAGCTACCCCTCAAACAGTGAGGTGGAAATGTTTGATTTTTTGGCATATGGCAATGAATTGGGCTTCTCGTCCGTCTTGCAATCCATCGACAGGGCACAAGTCGACTTTCTCGGACCCCTGCTGCACGGTATTCCCCATATCAACGTGCAATGGCAGCTGGTCGTGCGTGATCCTATCTACATTGCTTCAGATGTCAAGAATGCAAGTCGGGAGAATTTCTGGGGATTTGCTGTTTCCGTACAAGATGTAATTGCGATTATGGAGGCGAATGAATTTGACAAGAGCGCACGCTCCAAAGGCCTCGATTATCTCATTTATACCATGGAGGGGACGAATCACACCATCGTTTCTGTTCTGTTTTCACTGATGGCTGAACCCACAATAGGGGATTTGAAACAGTTCATCCAAACTGGAACAAATAGAGCGGTGCTGCGGCATCACCTCAGTTGGTATGTGTGCTTACGCAGCAATCACACCGAGATGAAACTTACAAAGACGGTCATCGTTTTCATTGTGGTGTTCACTCTGCTTGGTACCTTAGCCCTGTTCTTAATCGCTTCCTCTCTCGTGCTAGTGTGGATGCGAGAGTATAATGGTCGGAACCACGCGCCAAAGATGGCGCCGTTTGCGATGGCCATCATCGGCCCATGCGGTGGCGAACAATTGTGGGATTTGGCGCCGGATCAGATGCTGAAGGTGTCGGAGCAGCTTGCGGAATTGCAGCGTCGGGAAATCGTGCGCCATCGGGTATACGAGGGGATCCAACTTCACCCGTACACAACCACCATCATCACCCGCAATGTGAGCACAGCCGTGCAAATTTGCTTTTCTGTTTTGGAGGAGATGCAGTCACAAGAGATCGATGCGCCATTGCGGCGGTTGCTGGGTGATGATGGCAGACTGTTTGTTGCCTGTGCGGTTCATTGGTGCAGGGATGCAAGGGTGTCGATGGATGGCATCAATGGGAACCTTCGCTACGAGGGTCCTGATGTAATATACGGTGGACGGCTCTGGATGTTTGCAGCGCCGAATGCAGTGTCGATAAGCAGCGTCACACTTGACGCCGTGAAGACGATGGCGGACACGGAGATCCACCCGCTTGGGAGCGTCTTCATCCGTGGTGTGGCGGAGCGGCAAAACTTGTACATCATCACCAAACCGGCCAGCAAATGGCTAAAGAAGGCCTCGGAGGTCGCCAAGGACTGCATGACCTCCAGCCTCATGGAGCTGCCCTTGTACAACGTGTCGCTGACCACGGCGAATAATCCACTGACAAGTGGCCCCGGCAGGCCCAAGCAAGGCAACCATGCATGCAGTCACATTGATACACGCTGGACGTCGGACTCTGATAGCAGCGTGCGTGTGCACTGCAAACCCAGTGTAAAGGGTACAAGTCCTCTAAATGACAGCAAAAGGTGTCGTGCGTCCGAAAAGTTGCACAACACAAAACAGCGCAATCATGTCAATGTCCCTATCGCAATGAATGGCGTGGCTGACACCGATTCGGTGCCGTTTATTGAAGTGCTGCAGAACATCGAGAGCCGGAGCAGCAACTTCAATTCGAGTGATGATGAGGCGGTGGCAGCGAGTCCAAAGATGAGGGAAAGGCGAGCCAACGGCGACGGCGACGGCGACCACGTCACAGATGTGCTGCTGCACCCGAAAATTCACACCTCGGTGGATATGCATCTTCGCACCGTGTTTGAACAACAAACAGTGATCCTCGACATTAGTTACGACTCCGTGCGCACCATCATTTTCTTTTTCTTCTCCGCGTTCAAGCTGCTTCTGAAGCCTCTGGCAACACCAGAGCGCAGCAACATCTTTCAACGTTTGGCCACCGCCTTTGGGGTGCCGCAGCACAACATCTTGGAGCACCTCGCCGTGCGATGTGCGCTGCGGTACATTCAGCAAATAACGGACATGTGTTTCCCCCTCTGGAACGGTGATCAGCAAAGGCGGCTGCAGCTAGTGGCGGGCCACCATGGAGGCATGCCCAGGGAGAATTGGGGCAGCAGCAGCACCAGCACTCCTTTAGTCGGGGAATCGTCTGGGCCCCTGTCTCAACATTTCGACACCTAATTCGCACGACTTCACCAGAGCAACTCAATTCCAACCACACAACAACAAGTGGAGGCTGTTCAGCAACGCATGCGAAAGTCATCCACTTTTTTTTTGTCTGGTCGGGCCTCTTTTTTTTTTTTTGTGTTTTTGCGTAATAAAACGAGTCAACATGTAAAAAGCCATCAAGTGTGTTCGAAGGGAGAATGATGGAAACGACACGACCATCAGTATCATCATTATACGCCACACACACACACACACACACACGTTATCTTTCTCTCTCTCTTTTGTTTCATGTTACCTTATAGCAGAGAAAAGGAAAACTAAAACGAACACACACACACACACACACACACCTCCCTCTCTGTGTACAAGTTGCTGCCACTTTTTCTTTTTTTTTTTTCTTTTGCGACTTCTGCTTCCCTCTTCGTTGCTGCGGCGTCGCTCTTGATTCTCGTGTTGTTGTGGTTCATGATGTTTGCATTCTTTTCCTCATGGCTTTCTGTTTTCCCTTTTTTTTTTGTTTTCCTGCCGTGGCTATTCTTATTGCTGCTGCGGCGGCTTCCTCCTCCTCTGCGTCATGTACAGGGGACAGAGAGAGAGAGAGAGAGCGAGACGATGGTGCGATGTCGGTCAGCACGCACAAGGGAGTGTCTTGTGCGGCTCCAAATCGTCGCCCCGGCGCTGCAGGGTGGTGGGTGTATGGGGGAGTTGGATACGTCTGCCCTCTGCAGGGAGATCGCCTGCAGGATGCGTCTTCTTGGAGGCTTGGCCGTTGATGCGCCATCGGATGACGGACTGTCGGTCGTTGACGTACGGCGCAATACCGCTGCTGGGGCGGCGGCGGTGGCGAAGTCAGCGTACGACGTGGGGGTGCGACTGAAGCAGGCATCGCCGCTGGTGGTGGCGGTCTTGCGTGCAGCGTGCACCTCGATGGTGGAGGGGCCGGTGGTTAGAGGCAAAAAGAAGCTGAAGAGCTCGGTGGAAACGACGCCAATTGCAATACGGGTGCTCGGGCTTGTGGTGGTGACGGCGACGGCGGTATCATGATCCTCCTCCTCTTCCTCCCAGTGGAATCATCACGTCCAACCACCTCGTAGTCGTCGGAGTGTGTGTGTGTGTGTGTGTGTGTGTGTGTGTGTGTGTGTCACACCTCAGGCCTCTGTACCATTGCAGAACTATAAACAACAAACACACCGGAGTCAATAATAAATAAATAAAGAAGTGGGTGCGGGGGATCATTCTTCCTGAGAGAGTCCTACTCTGTGGTGGGGTGGGTGCCGTGCTTTACTGCCGTTGCTTCTGCGGCTTCTGTCGCTTCTTTGGAATGCTTCTGCAGCTGCTGGGACGACAAAGAAGAAGAAGAAAAGGGTGCAACAAGGAACAAACGAAGGTATTGCACCCTGCTTGGTATGCTCCCTCACGCATGTTGGTCACGTTTACGGATCCCCACGCAGGTGCTCATACGTGTGGTGGCTGGCCCCGCCGTTCTGGTGACGACGTCCTCCTCCTGCTGCTGCACCACCATTACGTGCCGTGCCTACGCGACCGGCAGCTCTTCTTCGTTCTTTTCTGCACCGTGCAATGCCTTGGGCAAGCAAGGGGTCTCTGTGCTGCCATCAATTGACGGGGACGCATTGTTTGCGTCACTGGAGAGGGACAGCGGTGTGGTACCGGAAGAGGAAGAGGAAGCGGAGGAGATGATCGCCGCGACTGCAGTTGTTGCGAGCGATGTTATTGCCGATGCGCAGGAGTTGGAGGTTGTGGCCGTTCACGAGGCGCGCGAGGCCGAGTGTGGTGTCCTCTTCTGCCCCGCGGCGCCTGATGGTAGCGCAAACAGCGATTCTCGCAGCAAGGTGCAGACCCTTGCGTCGGCCACGCCTGCATCGGAGACATGGATTGCGGAGATGAACAGCATCTCAAGCTATGTCAGCCGCCAAGATGCACTCTACCTGGCGGCACCGACACCGAGGGAGGCGTGGCTACCTCCTCCAGAGTCACACGGGTTGTCGTCGTGCATTATGGTCGTTTTCGCTGCCAATGATATGCGTGTGCACGACAATCACGCCTTAGCCCTGGCTGCTGCGCGGGCCGACGCGGCGGGGCGGCTGCCGGTTATCGCCGTTGCCGTCGTTGACTATCGCACCTTTGCGCAGCCGAGCGCTGTGGGTGGCTTTTTCCGGCAGAGCCCCATGCGCGCGCGCTTCTATCTCGAGACGCTTGCAAAGTTGCGGGAAACACTCGAGGGGGAGCTGCGGATACCCCTCCTCATTCGCTGCGGGAGGCCGGAAGAGCATGTCCCGCGTCTCGCACTGGAGTGTGGCGCGAGGGATGTATTCCTCACCACACAGTACGCGCCGCATGAAAAGCGCGTGCACGATGCCATCATGACAGCTGTGAAATCTCGCCATTGGTGGAGCCGTGACGCTGCATCAGGCAACTTGGTGACACAGCACGATGGAGCCGTGCTGCACCCGTATGGCAACTCCAACTGCGGCAAGAGCAACATGGTGTCTGCGGTGCCGCACAGTGTGTGGCAGACGACGCTCGTGCATATTGACGATCTGCCCGTGTCAGTACCCGCAATGGCGGAGGGCGAGCGCTGGTACCACGACGACGTCACCGTCGCAAACATTCGCCCGACGAAGCCATACGACTTCAACACAGCGCGGCTCAAGTTGCTACCCACTCGCCATAGCCTTCTCCCTAGCGCCGACGAGCTGCGCGGTTTAGAACCACCACCTGCGTACCGTGGTGGCATTCCCACGCTGTCACAGCTTGGTTATGGCAGCCCAGAGGCATTCATTGTGGAGGAAATCATCGCGACGCAGTCATCACACCCGCCAGGCGAGCATGCGGCGCTCACGGCGGTGGAGGATTGGCTCAGCGAGGGGGGTGCGACATCTCTGCTGCGATACGGGCGAGAACGCCGCACAAACACAAAGATGTACTCGCAGCGTCTTTCTCGGCTCTCGCCATACCTCTCCAACGGCTCTCTCTCGCCGCGGCTGCTCTACGAGATGCTGCGCAAGCACACAAACGAGAACCTTCGGGACAATTTTTCTCAGATGCAGTACCGCGAAGCTCTTCTTCGCCTAAGTCGGCGCGACTATTGGCACTGGATGGGCCTGCGGTACGGACCACGGCTTTTCTACTCTTACGGTCCGCGACCGGAGCAAACGGATGGAATCCCTGATTGGCAACACAACAAAAAGGTTGTCCAGAGGTGGTGCTTGGGCCTCACTGGGGTGCCGTTCGCCGATGCGGCGATGCGCGAGCTCCTGACGACCGGCTTTGTTGCCCACGAGGGGCGCAAGGCGCTGGCGTGGCTGCTCACACGCGGCTACGGGCAGGACTGGCGCCTCGGTGCGGAGTGGCTGGAGCGATGCTCGCTTGACTACGACCCCTTTATTTGCTATGGAAACTTTGCGTATTTCAGCGAACTCATCCGTGACGACTTTGGGGAATCCGTGCGTAGCATTCATTGGCTTGCCCACCACCACGACCAGAGCGGCATCTACGTGAAGAAGTGGCTTCCGGTTCTGAGTAAGATTCCACCTGTGTACATTCACAGGCCACACGTTCTAACACCGAGGATGCAGGCAATGCACGGTGTGCAACTGGGGAAGAACTACCCGTATCCGCTGAAGCTGTGGGATGGAGCCCAGCACACGCTAAGCAGCGAGGAGCTGACTGCGTACTTTCACGACACAAGCCCGTGGCAACAAATGGCGAAGAACGGCGCGGGTGGCCCGGGATACGCGGAGGCCCTGCGCCACGGCCAGGCAATCATGAAGGTGGAGGAATGGAATGCCGCCATGTCGCCCAAATATGTGGCCCACCGACCGTGGGTGCATCACCTCCCCGCATCGGCGTTTGATAGCGATGAAGAGCAAATGGAGCACGTCAACGCGGAGCGCACGACCCATCCGCCGTCGCCAGCAAACGCAGGAACGGGAAAAGCTCTGAGGGCAGAGGTGGAGGCAGTACCGTAGTGATTGTTGGGATCTCTTTGCTCTGGCGGAGGAGCACGAGCACGAGCATGAAGACATATACACATATATATATATATATATATACACACACAGAGGGAAGGGGTTGACAACAACAACAAATAATAATGCTGATAAGAGCAACAACAGAAACAGAAGTGACGCAGTGTGCGTCGCAGTGATCTGCCGCTTCTCCTCCACTCCCCTGCATTTGTTTTTCGGTTTGTTTGTTTGTTTACTGCCGCTTCTTCTTCTTCTTCTTCCACCCATTTGTTTGTTTGTTTGTTATGGGGTGTGTGTGTTTGTTTTGGCTTTGGGGTGGTGGGGGTGACGTTCTCGCTGCTGCTCGGATGCAACCGAAAAGTAAAGAAGACGTAGCGGAGGTCGTTGGAACGCTAAACACACCAAAAAAAAAAAGGGGGGGGAGGAGGAGGACAGGAGGAGAGGGAAGGCACAAAATAAATAATTATATTTATACATCTGTCAGGAGTTCCTCCTCGTCCCACGTATTCAACGCGGCAGCGCCATCTGCTCTTCCTGCAGAGGAGGAGGAGGAGGAGTTCATTGGGGTAGTCGAGAAGCCAATACTCGGCCTGAATAAATTTATATTTATATATATATATATAGTGGCAGCAGTGGCATTAACGCATGCCGTACCCGTATTTCCTCCAATGCCGTGAAAGCCCCTCGAATAGGCTGAGGATCAAACATGATGTGGGGATCACAACCGACGGCGACGTGTCTCGCGCCATCTCCGAAACTGCAAAGTGTGGCACGTGTGACATCTTTTTGGCGGCATGTGACGGTGATTGGCCTGCGATAGAAATGTTCCTGAGGATGGGAGTAAACATCAACGACATGGGACAGCCAGAGCCGCCGTATGGCCCACCGTTCAACCGACGCACGCTCTTCCGCGCACCCCCGCTCTGCTACGCGGCCGGATACGGCCGGGAAAAAGCCGTTGCCGGGCTGCTGGAAAGTGGCGCAGATGTTCTAAAGACCTCCTCGACGGGCTTCAAGGCGTGGGACTACGCACGACATCGCGGCTACACAAACATCATGGCAATGTTGGAGGAGGCGGAGAGGAAGCAGCTGCACCAGTGAGAGCAGGAGTGGGAGACCGCGGCGGGAGGGGGCCGGTAGCGAGCGGAGGGAGAACAATCATGTAACCGCATGCCATTCTCCAGCTATTCCCGACGCACTATGTGTCGGTGTGTGTGTGTGTGTGTGTGTGTGTGTCTTTCTTTCGCAGCTCTGCGCTCCTGCCATGCATCTTCTTATGAAACTTCCGCATTCACCTCCCATGCATTTCAGCTACTCGCCTCCCCACACCCCTCCACAACCTTCTGCCTTTCATGTTTCTTTTTGTGAATATTACACACACACACACACATATATATATATATATATATACATGTAACGAAGAAATCCAACAGTACCAATGGAGAGACACCTTGCATTGCATTGGTTTGCTGCCTCATCATGTCATTCGTTGCACAGACACAGTCACAGTCACAGTCACAGACAGACGTATGTACGTCTGATTGAGTCGGTGTGTCTATTGCTGGAGCTCATGTCGTAATCCAATCGAGGTGGGGCTAGAGAGTAAAGAACTCGTGTGGAATGATCTTTCTTTTTTTTTTTTTTTGCTTTTGCCTTTTTGTTTGGTTGGTTGGTTCTGTGTACTAGCAATGTAATGTGCGTTGAGATTGTGGTTGCCTGTTTGCAGTTCTTGCGCCTTGTCACGTGCTTGTGTCTGCTTCACACCACTTTGTACTATCAGGCTCCCTTTTGTCTCTCTGTCTCTCTGTGTGTGAAGGGAAGGGGAAAGGGCAGGTGTGGGAGTGCGGTTGCGGCGTGCAGTAGTCTGTGGACGCTGCCAACGTTTGAGGTATTGGGAAGGGCGCGCAAGGCAACGCTAATACGATGGGTGTGTTGTGCGCCCGCCCCTTTTATGAGGTCACTGCGATCCCGACAAGCAATAGAATCTCAACATGTCGCAACCAGCGAGACGCGGTGGGCTCCTCGCATTCCGCCACTGTCCCGAACATGGATGGAAAGTCTGGTGAGGGCGAGAAGGGGAAAAGCGGTCTGCAGGCCGAAGAGCCTTCCCGCGGAACGGCGGACTTCTCCGGCGCCGCAAGTTCCCTCTCGTCCTCACCCCTCGCTCTACTGCAGAGACAACAGCAGCAACGACCGCCTGTTACCATCCCCGCACCTCGCAACGAGCCCGTGGTTAGATTGCCCCAGTCATCTATGGACAAAGTCACTAGGCAATCTCCCCCACATTTGAACTTGTGCTTCGGAAGCACAAAGGTCCGTGAAAGCCCTCAGCCCCTCCTTGGAAGAGTTGATAATGCTGGTCAGTCGGCATCCGTGGCTGCTGCAATGCCATGCTCTACGGTTACCTTGAGACAAAACAGCATGCGCAACAACAACAACAACAACAACAACGACGATGATGATGATGACGATGATGATGATGATCATGTTGATGGCAGTAGCATGAACAACAGGAATAACGACAAGAAGAGAGCCACAAATGAGGATAAAAATAATGAGAGTATTGCCGCCCAAAGAGGGAGGGAACTTTCCTGTGAAAACGCCCCATGGAAATTGGAGTTGGAAAGCCTTTTGCACCCCAATAACGACGATTCCGTTTCCACTAGCGATACATCTGACGGCACAGTGTTTCATAGTTTCGACACCACTTGTTCAGAAGGGTACACTCCCGACGGTGAGAAGGCCAAGTTTGGTGAAGCTGCAGGGCAACGGGTGCCAACAGAGGAAGGACTGGTGGAACTCATAAGGAACACGTTCACAAGTCACCTGCAGCGTCATATGATTCCGTACGCGCTGCGGGCACTGACTCTTCAGACCGTGACGCTGAAGCTGCCAACGTCGGTTATCAGTTCTCAGTTTATTCAGGGTTGCTACGTGGACTTGAAGGGTGAGTACCCACGAAATACAGAACTCATGGACCTCAACCTGCTGCGGCGCGCCGCCCCCACCATCCTCAAGTACCGCATAGCTGCACACTGGGAGGGACGCATTGCCAAGGCGCTGGGAGCAGCGAGCGGTGCGACGAAACTGAAAGGGACTCACGAGGGGCCGCTGGCTACGCCATTCACGTCAGTCATAAGGGATGAAATTCATTTGGCGCGGGTGTCGGTCGTCTCGTCGATGCTTCGCTCGTCCGGCTACAAAGACATTTTTTTCGGCGCCTTTACCCCTCGTGGTGTCCCGCGAAGAATGCTCGCAGGGTGTCCTCTGTTTTTTAAGGCAGCGTGTGTGCCGGCGAAAACATGCTGCTCATTTGGTGGTGATGTGCAGAGTGACCATGGTGGCAGCATCAATGGCGTAGCGGAGGTTTATAGCCGCATGACGACAACGACATCAACGACAACTAAAGAGTGGACTGTCAGCGCAGCCTCCTTCGAGTTTATGCCATCCATCTTTTTGGTGGTTGGTAATGCCAAACGCCTTGCACAGCATAAGGGCAAGAATGGGCGCAAGGTTCGTCGCAGTGAGGTGCATCCAATGTTCACACGCGAGTTCGTCGCGACGCTCGCGTCGGGGTGTGAAGGCGCTTGCACGTATGCGACCACCATGTTGCCGGAGTTTTTGGCTGGTCTCAAGTCGTTTCCGAAGCAGCCCGAGCAAGCCGTGTTGTCTGCCGTGCGCGCGACGATGCACCGGATGTTTAACGTCATTGCGCGGGAGATGATTCGCCATGAGGGGTTCTCGTGCCTTCAAAACCGCTTCTCTATTCGTGCACCACCCATTGATGTGTCAGTTGTTTATCTTCGCGAGGACACCATCTTCTTCGCCTCGACACCAGGCATGCAAGGCATGCTATTCCTCTACACTGACACCAAGCAGCGCGTCTGCGCCAAACTGGAGGGTGGTGGTGGTGGTGCGGGTGATGAGTGTGGTGGCGGCAGCAACAGCAGCAGCAGCAGCAGCTTCCAGTTTGGCGCAGACGCCGCGGGTGCGCTCCATTCCAACCTCAACAAAACTTCAGAGGATGTCTCTCCCAGAAGTGATTGCCCCGCACCGCCAAGGAGTGGTGTGAAGTTGCTGCGAAGGGTGTACGACCTTCCGAGTATGCGCCATGGCGTGATTAGCCTGTCAAAGTTACATAAAGCCAGAATGGTGATGTCGGCCGGAGATTCAGCCCCCGAAACGAGTGAAACAATGGATCAATTGATGGTCGCCAAGGGTTTGCTGCACAGCAGTCCTCTCTCGCAGGCAACAGCATCGAGGTGCAGAAACATCGGCAGTTTGAGGCAGCGGCACCAGCGGTGTCATGATAATGAACGCTGGCAGGGAACGCGCAACGAATCGTTTCCCCGTCTAGAAGAGGTCTTATCAAATGGCGTAGTACTGCCACACGTCGTCGTCGTCGCAGTGAGGGAGTTTTGGTGTGAAATGCCTCTTGAGTGTACATGGGAACTCCTGCGGTGGATGCTGCTGCTGGAACACGACGCTTCCTGGATGACATTCCATTTTCAAAGGGCTTCTTCCGATGCAGCGAGGGAGGTGGAGGTGAAAACGCCTCATCTCGCGGCTCTTCGGGCTAGCTCAAAGATCTGCCCACGCACAAGAAAGCGTCTTGAGAACTTCTACAGGAGGCGGGTACTTCACCACATCTCCTCGGATGAACTGAAAGCCAGCACGCTGCAACAAGAGATGGATAAGGCGATGCAGAGAATCCGACTGAGTTACGCGGCACCGAATGGATCGACGCAGAATGCCCCGACTCTGGAACAGTTGGCCGCTGACGAATCACTGGGAGACGCCATTGCATCCTTTCTCAGCAGGGCGGTGGAGAAACGGTTGTCGGTGTGGCGTGCGCGCGCACAGCGCACGGAGACGAGGGGGCCTTCCTGCAGCGTGATGGTGGTGGTGGTGCCACCGCCGCCCTTGGCAGCAGCAGCTGAGGCATAAGTGCCCTGTGCGAGCAGGTTAAATCGGCAGCGCTGAAGCACACTCTGCCTGCAACGCTTTCTTCTTCTTCTTCTTCTTCTTCTTCTTCTTCTCTCTCTATCTCTCTCTCTCTCTCTGTGTGTGTGTGTGTGTGTTGGGTGTAGCGCAGAGCGAAGCTGGATGCATACGTGTGAGTCTGTCTTTCCGGCTCTATTTCTTTTATCGTTTGAGTCTCGTCGTTGGTCTTTTTTTTTTTTTTGTGCCGCTGCTGCTGCCGCTGCTGCTGCTGCTGTCGTTGTTGTTGTAGTTGTAGTTGTTATTATTGGTTTGCTTGTTTCTTACTGTCGTTTTCATTATTTATCACCTGTGCGAGTGTCGTCGTGGTACCACCGTCGTCCCATGCACGATTTGCAGCTGCATGTCGCGCTCACACTGGGGCCCCGGCTGCGGATGTGGTTTGCCCTCCACGCACTTCTCTCACGCGAATGGCGGTGGCGGCGGCTTTTCTTCGGATCTGTGTTACGTTGCTGCTTTTTGTGTTTTTTGTTTGCTTCTCGCTCTATCGGCCTCTCTCTCTCTCTCTCTCTCTCTCTGTGTGTGTGTGTGTGTGTGCGTTGGGCCTTTGTTTCATAGTTGTCACTGCAGCCGCGTGTCTTTCTTTTCTTTTGTGTGTTGTGTGCACGCGCGATGTCAAATTTATTTCGCCGCCACCGCCGCCATTCGCAAAGAAAAAAAAAGAAAATTTCTTTTGGGGTGATGAATAAATAATTCGTTCACGACCCGCAAACTCGCAACGCACGACCACGACGAAGACGACTCAAACAAAACAAAACAAAAAAAAAAATATGCCGACGGGAAAAAAAAAAAAAAAAAACTAAATTTTTTTCTTTTTTACATCTGTATTTGTTTTTTTGTTGTTTTGTTTTCACGCGGAGAGGAGTTGTGCAATGCCACAAGCGAACAACAACAAAACAACACAAATTTATATATTCTGTATTTTTAAAAAAGGGGAAAGGAAAGGATGCGTGATTGTTTGATTGATTCTGAGGCAAGTGGATGCCAATTTTATTTGTATTTGTTTGTAAGCATATGAAAAAGAAAAAGAAAAAGAAAAAAAGAGGGGGGGGGCGGGGCGGGCGGGGCGGGCGGGCGGGCGCATGTGTCCGTCTCTCTGCGTTTGTATTGTAACGTATGCATCTTGGCTCCCTCCTGCTGCTCTTGCTGCTGCTGTTGTTGTTTTGTGGGGGTGTTTTTTCTTTTGTGATTCCCCCTCCCGTTCAGTAGCGCACATCACAACTCCCACGCACAGTTGCGGCAGTTGAATTAGGGGGGAGGGAGGAGGCATTAGGAGGGCAACGCAAGGCATGGAGGGGAACTTTTACGTCTCGGATACCGTTGTTCGCCGCGAACTGCGATCCAACTACGGCAAGTGCTTTTCCAACTGCCGTGACGAGGTGGCTGCATACGGCAGGTGTATTGAGGCGGGTCAAATTAATCGGAACTTGACGCAGGGCCTCTGCAGCGAGGAGCGGCGAGCGCTCCGTGCATGTGTGGATGCACACGGGAGGGCCATAAAGCAGGCGGCGAGGCAGCGAGATTGAAGTCGCTTGTCTCTCCTTTTTTTTTTTTTTTTAAATCCCCGTAGCGCACACGCGCGTCTGGGGAAGAAAAGACCGAGTACGGATTGGGATGAAGAAGACGCGTTATCAGTGACGTGCGCTCAGGACGTGTGAAGTGCAGGACGACTCGTGAAACCGTCTTGTCCTCCTCCTCCTCTCCCCCTCAATCCTGCGCCGTCGGTCGTGCCTTATTTCGTTGCTCCCACCACTTACCATCCCCCACCCCCGCCCCAACCCTTTTCTTTTCTTTTTGTTCTTTCCCTTTGTTTTTTTTTTGTTTGTTTGTTTGTTTGTTTGTTTGTTTTTAAAACGCCGAATGGAAGACGTTAGCAGTGGGAGGCATTTAGTGTAGTTGCACGCTCGCTTGAGGAGGTTCCCTTCACCAACAATGATGGCTCTTGCCACCGCAGTCTCTCGAGGACACCTGCGCCGTGTCGGCCGTCCCGCCACTACTCCCATCGCTCCAGGGGGGGGGTACTCACTTGAGTCCAGCCACTGCATCCTGCGATTATTCGGGTATTCTGCCTTCGACAGCATCCGCAAACCATCAAGGCGGCGGGCAGCGTCTTCTTACGCATCGTTCGACCCGATCAAGACTAGAAGCGTCCGCCGAAGCGGTGACAGTGACAGTGATGCCGTAGGCAGCCCCACCTCCATGCAGTCGTCATCGAATAGGCGAGAAGAGCCAATGTGGGAGTTTCCGGAAACCCTGAGTAGTGGACGCTACAAGCAGAAGAAGGGGGGAGGATCGAGGCGGCGATATAGTGATGCGGCGTCGTCGTCGTCGTCGTACGAATCAGCGCCAGATAAACGTTTCTTCCGAAGATTGCAGGACTACCGCGAGGTGGAGGACGATGACCCGTACGCCGGTGTGTTTGGTGAACGGTTGTCCGTAAAGAGGCGACGAGTGAGAGAGTGGCAACGACAGTTCGAGGAGGAGAACGCGCATGTAGAGCTGCCCTACGAGCGCACGAACGTCATTGCACGACTTGCGCCAAACTGGTTCGTACGCTACTTTCTGAACATACGAGACCGTGGCGGTGCGGATAGCATGGGATATCTGATAGTGTGCGGCCTTGCTCTTGTTGTGATGCTGTGGCTTGTCAGGTACCTCTTTTACACACCACCAAGCCAAGCGCGGCCCATGGCAGAGATGCGCTGACGAGGAATGCCCTGAGGAGGGTGAAGTGAAGTAGGGGGACGGGGACTAAAGTGCAGGGCGAGAGACATGGGGTCGAAGAGATGAGTATGCGGAGGTTATCAATGCACGCACCTCCGACCGAAATTCAACCCAACTCACCAGCTTTATTATTTCTTCTGTTGATGATGTTGTTGTTGTTCTTTTCCCGCCCGTGCAAGTTGAAAATGTGAGGTGAATGACTCATATCACGTCATACTCGGGCGCACACCCACGCGCTTTTTTTTTTTTTTTTTTGGTGTTGTTCTTTTTCGCGCTCTTCATAATGTTCTGCAGTTGCAGGAAGTTTGCGGAAGGTTGAAGAAGGGAGGGGAGGGCTGAGAGGTGGTGGTGGTGGTGGTGGTGGTGGGGGGGGACGCCTGTGCGTTTGTGCATAGGTCTGCGTATACACCATTAAAAGGTGCGAGGCAGGGGAATGCCGAGTAACTACGCGTTGGCGACCCAATGTCAACTCCGGCGCGACGAACTTCAGGAGCTCCTCGCCCTCGCAGCGGCTGCCGCCAATAATAGAAACGGTGAGGACAACAGCACAATGGAGGGGGGCGCCGTGCTTCCGCTCTGGCGCACGCTCCTCACTGATGCACATGTTCGATCGCTGGTGGTGCGGGCGCTGGTACGCGTGTCAATCCCAAAGAGCAAGCACCGGCAGCTGATCCAGAGCAATAAATATATTGTGGCGGGCAGCCAGTCAGCCGTCTCAGAGGAAAGTGGGAAACAGCAACTGCAGCAGTATCGCGTGGGGACTATCGTGGCGCTGGTGCCGCGCCCGCGTGCGGCATCGTCGTCAACGTCAACGACGACGACGACGACGACGGCGGCGGCGGGTGAAGCGTCTTCAGGTGCACTGCTCTCGGGCTGGTTGGTGGAGATCAACTTCGGCGAGGTGAGGGATTTACTGGCAGCCAAATACATCTCAAATGAGTCGATGACAGTCGATGAGCACACGGCGTTTGTGCGCTCGTGCCTGACGGTGCAGGCCAACACGCCCCATGCGATCATGCCGGCGCCGGAGGCGGACGTCGTCGCGCGCAACCTTGTAGATATCCGCGAGTTTGTGGCGGCGATGGCAGCAGAGCGAAGTGGACGGGCAGCAGAAGAATCCACCGGTTCTGCCTCTCGCACGTTAGGTACCGTTCCGGGATCTGGCGCACATAAACGATTACGCGACAATGGCACTGCCGTTGGGGAAGGCATCAAGGATGACGACGACGCCGACGCTGGCCAGACGCTCACACACGGGCAGCTTCTGGTGGAGCGCATGCTACACCAGAAGGAGCAGCGTCAGTGGGAGATTCTTCGTGATGAGCAGCAGCGTCACCTGAGCGGCTTGCGTCAACTTCTGAATAGCAAAAACGGCGAGTTGCAGCGGCTTCTACTGGAGAAGCGCCAGGCGGAGGCCGCCCACCGAGCCGAACTGGACCAGTGGCGCGCCAAGGTGGAGGAGCAGGGGCAGACCATCCGACGCACAGAGCGAGCACTTGTCGAGGAGCGTGAGGCGCAGAAGGAGCAGCGCGAGAAGGCGGACAAGCTGATCACGCAGCTTAAAAAGCTCGCGGAGCAGACTCGCAAGTTTAAGGACGTCTCGGACACCGCGGCGGAATGGCTGCGCACGGGCTCGAAACAGCCTGAGGAAGTGTTGGCATCTCTGAGGGCGAAGATGGCGGGGGGAAATTCGTAAATTCTGCGGCTTCACATTGCCGTTTTATTCTTCGCCTTCCCATCCTTTTTTTTGTTTGTTTGTTTTAATATATTCTCTCTCTCTCTCTCTCTTCGCGTCGCTCTTCTTCATGCCAGGCCGTCACTCAACCTGTTGCTCTTCTTGCCTTTCCGTCTCTCGAACATGTATGTATGTATGTATATATATATATATATATGTGTGTCTGCTTGTGTGCCGCTGTGTATATCCACCTCTTCTCCCCTTGCTGATGCGTTCCACAAATATGTGACAAGAGTCTTTGCTACGGCCTGAGGGAGAGGGGCATTTGTTGGAATGCCGGAGCGAGCCGCTGTTGTCTTCCTTTTTGCGCAGGAGAAGCTGCTGTTCCGATACCCGCCGCAGAATCCGTTCGTCATTGATGTCACCAGTAACATGTGTAACAACAATAATAGCAGCACCGCTGCTACAGGACCTGCCCCCATGGCAAGTGCATCTGGTGGATACACAAAGGCAAAGGAGAAGTCCAGTGTCTGCACTCCAGAGGGGGGGGATCCCACAGCTCGTGGCGTTGACGCGTCCCCACAGACAATGCAACCGCAGCAGCCTGCTGCTGCGGCCGCTGTGGCTGTGCGGCATAAGCCGCGGTCCGCAAAGCGCTTGCAGTTCACCACCACCACCACCGCCGCCGCAGTAGCAGCAACAACAACAACAACAAGTGCAACTACAACCGCGGATGGAGACGGCGAGACGGCACGGGCTTCACGTGGTGCTCCAGCAGCAGCAGCAGCAGCAGCAGCACCGTCATTCTCGCCAGTATCCTCATCTGTGGGGCCCGAAAAGCAAACTGGGCGAAGCGAGATTGTGGGGGACAACGGGGCAAATGGCGGTGGTGATACATGTGTGGGTCTACAAACAACCGCACTTTTACATCTTCTGCGTGCTAGCTTTTCAACGTGCACGACCATTGAGTTCGCCGGTGGTATCTTTCTTGCCTACCCACTTTTGCCGAGCCCCGTCAATTCGCGCCGCCTACCGCCGTCCAAATCCTGGTTGGCTCGTGACGACGATGTTGCTCAAGGGGACAAGGCGAAGGGAAGGCAGAGGAACGATAGTGATGATGATGGTGATGATGGTGGTGGTGGTGGTGGTGCAGTGTCGGCGCATCAATCGTGCAGTGTCGTCCTTGTCGTCGCTATGAATCGGCCTGATCGAGAGGACAGTGCGATTGCAAACTTTGTGCAACTATTCGTGAACGTCCTGGTTCGTGAGGAGCTGAGGTCGCGGTATGTCACGAGTCAGGTGTTGCGGATGGAACATCGGCTGTATGCGTGGGAGATAGGTGGTGGCGGTGGTGGTGACGACGGCAGCGAGAGTGAAATAGGGACCGTCGCAAGACGTCTTGCGGAGGGCCGCGTTGCTGCTGGCGGCGTAGTTGGTGGTGGAAATGGCTGTGGGAGTGGAGGTGGCAGTGGCCATCGTCCGTCGGCGGCGGCGATATTCACACATCTTCTGCAGGATGAAAAGCTCTCCCTCTGTACGGAGATCGCCAACCTCGCTCGGCACATTACCGCGTGTCGGCACGACGAGGACTTTGCGGCCGCAGTGCCGCCTCACTCACGTTCTGGGCTCACTATCGGCAGTCCCAACTTGAATGCGGGTGCAAGTGGGGCGACCGAGTTCCTCGTGCGTGGGCTCTTCAGTCTGCCGCTGACATCTGTATTGGGCCGCCGCACCCCCCGCGCATATCCCTCCTCAGCCTACGCAAAGCACAACCCAAACTACATTGTGACGCTGGAGGACCCAGACTTTGTCGAGCGCTTGGCGAAGCCGTACGCAGAGGCGGTTGGACGGCGCGCATCCCATCTCCTGCCATTGACTGCCATACGTGCCTCGCTCGTGACACTCTCCCTACCGTGGCGCATTGGTGCCTTGTATCGGGCACTGGAAAGGTCCTTTGCAGATGCATACCAGCAGCGCCAAGCGGCGAAGCAGCAGTACGGGCAGGGACAAGCAAGCGGTAGCGGTAGCATTGGTGGTGGTGGCGGCAGCAGCAACAACAACAACAACAATAATAATAATAACAACCACAAGACTATGAACCGTGCGAATTGGATGCGCTCGGAGGAGGCTCCGACGCTGGAGGGCACTTTTGTTGCCTCCGCGGATGAGCAATACCACCCTGTTGCTGATGGCGACGTTCTCGTCTTGGAGGCGGTGGAGTTTCTTCGGGTGAATGGTGCACTGGTGGTGGACACAGACCTGATGGTGGTGTTCACGCACAGTGACTTACTCCCTGCTGCAGGTCTCGCGCGTTGGTCAGAAGGAAACAAGCAGGGAGCCTCTGCATCCACGGCGAAGCATGTCTTCCTCTCACAGGAACGACCAATGGAGAAGTCTGCGCTGACAAAGTCGGCATCGAGTGTAGCCTCTGCTTCAATGATCGGTGAGATGCTTCTAGATGGATTCCGCGCGTCTGCTTGCAACGCAACTTGCGGCGGTAGCAGCAACAATGGGTTTAATACACCATTTGCGATCGCGGAGGAGTTTTCGGATGCCCCTGCAGTTGACGCTACAACAACAACAACAACAACAGGGGCGCTGATGGCAACGATGATAATGACATCACCCCCATCCACCACCTCTGCCGTCATTTCCACCGCTGCAAATAACCCGACCGGGTGCGCGGAGGGTGACATTCCCTTCTTTGAGGTGTACTGCGCCTGGGGTGATGCGTGCCCGATATGCGAGGAGCTTGCTTCAGCGCCACATGTGTGGCGAGTGGGTGCGGCAGCGGTTTCTCTCGCTTTCCCCTTTCTTGGTGCCCATGTGGCAGATGCAGCCATGCGGCGCGGTCTTCTTGGCCCCCGCCCTCTGGATCCGGAGTGCTGCAGACTTTTAGCGGATCAACAGCCGTGGTTCACCCACCCTAGCACGCTTGTGACTCCTGGGGCGCCTGTCGGCGGTTCGCCACAACAGCTGTATCGTCGCCTCACTAGGGGTCAGAGCGATGAGGCGAAACAACGCATCACCGCTGATGCAGTTCGCTGCGCAACAGATGGGTGCCAGAGGTCCACACCTGCTGACTCGTGCAAGGGCAACTCGAAGCAACGAATGGTGGACGACGATGATGAGATTTCCGCGCTCACACCAGACACAATACCAGCAGGGGCGCGTGCTTGGCTGGCTGCTAATTGCGCCATCATCGAGAGCCGTCTCAACGCGGCGTTGCAGCATAGGCGAGCATTAGATGAAAACGCCAAGCAGCTGGCCGAACAGCAACGCATTACCGCCGCTGCAGCAGCTGCAGCAGCTGCAGCTGCTGCTGCTGAAGTGGCGACAGTTCATGTTAAAAGTGGTGATGGCGGTGGTGTCCAGCATAGGTGGCAGCAATCTCCTCCCTGGGCAAACCGGCGGTACCACAAGCGGCCGACCTTCACGCCTAGCTCCGCACCCAGTCTGGCCGTTGACATTCTCCAGCCTTCTCCCAAAACATTCTCCTTGTCTCAGTGTTCGCTGCCTTCATCACATTTGCAGCATGCGGAGGGGGGCAATCCGATTTCCGTCCCCGTGCGTTTGATCGGCACGGTGCGTCCTGTTCCTTTTGAAGCACTCATGCAGTTCGTATTTCACCATGCCATCGCATTACTTTGGGGAAAGCCTGGCATGAGCGTAGAGAAACTGTTGCGCCTGCTGGAGCGCAACCTTCGCCGTTTGCGGCCGTTTCTGACGCATTATGCATACTTGCGGCAGTTGCCGGCCACTCTGGGGTCTGCTTGTGACGCCGTGTTGTCAACCGATGTTGCCCCCTCTTCCCTCACGAAATCGGCCAATTCACCACTCTTGCAAGGGGTGCACCAAGAAAGTCCAGGCCGCTCTGCGTCCTCCCTGCATGTGAGGGCGGAAACGGATGAGGAACCAGCGACAAACCTCGAGCGGCAGCTCCAACAGGCCGCCGTAGTTTTCACGGAGCTCTCCCTCATGGACGCGTTGCGACAGTTGAATGGGATGAATGTTGAAGTGGTCCCAACGCGGCTGCTGCTGCACGCTGTGGTAAATGCCTTTAGTGATGTGCTACTCGTAGGAGGAGGGGCGAGTCAGTCGGGTGTTGGTCTTTCCGCGGTGTGACAAAATGTGTGCCCCCTGATGTGGTTTTGCCTGTACGTTGCACTGCTGCTGGAAATTCCTTTTGCACCCATATTCTCAACAGTACTTTTCTTTTTGGTGGTGGTGGTGGTGGTGGTGGTGTGTATGTGTGTGATAGTAAATGATCTGGATAATTTCATCTCTTCCACTGTGTAGACGCAACTCAGTCGCAGGGCATCATCGTGGCTTCTCTTCCTCCTCGCTTGCTTCCCCTTTAAATAGAACTTGAGGACAGGGCCGACGCTGAGAGGGAAATTCTGCAGGGCTCCTCTTCTTTTAGGAATTGCTCCCAAAATTATTTTTTTTTTTCGTTGTTGTTGTTGTTGGTAGTGGTAAGTAGTAAGTAGTGGTGGTGGTGGTGGTGGCTGGCTTGCTGGCTGGCTTGCCGGCTGGTTGTTTGACGGGCGGCGGCGGGGGTGGGGTGGCTTGGACGGTTGAGCAGAAGGGAATAAAGGTGTAGTCGTGAGGGGTGCGTGGTGGTGGCTTGGAGGCAAATGAATCGGTGTTCTCTGGAGACCCTCGTTGGCATCGCGTTCATCTTGTTCTGGGTGGTCATCGCTGTCTGTTGTTTTTCGCGCATTCCATCCCTGCTAGATGATCGCTGCCACCCGCTCGCGTCGCCGCTGTATTCGCTGAAGATAGTCATCGTCGTGCTACTTGGCACCTGCGCCCTCTGCTGCGCAGGTCTGGGTGAACTGGAGTTCATATTCCCAGACGAAACGTGGCGTCTCGTACCGATGTACGCCTATCACATTCTTGTCTTACATATCCTTCGGCCAGCGGCGACGGTACTGTTCTGCATTGTCATCTCCACTCCAGCAGTGGTACAGGTCTCTTGCTGCGCCACATCGTGCGGCGATGCAAAACATGAACTTCCCTCATCACAGAAGCGGCACATCAGTAATGCAGCGAAAACGCCTCTGAACGTGGAGGATAATTTTCACGCGTCGTACTCGCATCGTGAGGTGTCTTATGAGGGTGATGACAAGAAGAATGACCTTACACAGTCCCTGGTCACCAGGCTCAGTGCTTCTGGAGATGGCATGGGCGCGACGCTGTCGTACAGGGCGCCCATGATAACTCTGTCCGATATTCATCTTGCCCATAGCACCACAACTACAGCCTCAACCAACGAGGGCGGTGGAGGCAGTGGCATCTATGGGGCTAACCGGTTACAATCTGCTTATTTGCAGGATTTAACCACGGAGGAATCGGACAAGAGAAATGGCGCGTGCCCTCTGGCAATAGACTCCGTGAAGAGTATGATTGCCGTGGATGTCCCCTGCAGGAAGATGCACTGCGACGCCGATGGCGATACTGTTACACCGAAGAATAAGGTGGCAGGAGATTGTAATATTTTTAGACGTGGCGGCTGCTGCTTTGGCTGCTTTGGTGCGCTGTTCCACTGGATCATTGGTCGCCCGTTGGTCGATGGCGCCAATGCCGGGTGTACAGAGGATGCTCTGGTGGAACGGTGGTCGTGCCACCTTTTATGGCGTGTGTCGTTTCGACTGCGGCTGCTGGCTCCGATCTGGCTTCTTTCTCTCTCTGTAGGCACCTTATGCGTGCTTCACGCGACGAGAGAAGGGGTGCAGTCCTGCCAGGAGCGCATCTCGGAAATGGCAGTCTGCAGAGTTCATGCCGTGAGTACGTCCAAAGCACGGCTGTACCTTCCTCGCTCGCTCTATGTTCCCGCACTCGTGAACAATGCGCTCCTACTAGTATTATGGGCGGTGTGTGGCGTCGAGTGCCTCAGTCGTTTGGGTAATGTGTCGACCAAGTACAGCTTTTTGCAGACATATCTCACTGGGGCCTTATTGCTAATGTTGCACATAATATATGAATGCCTGCAGCTCTTCGAAGAGGTACGGTACAATGGGCTCATAACCGTGGTGATGCTTTCCCTGAAGAATGTGTCTGAGGGTGCATTTGTGATGCTACTCGCCATGCGACTGGGAAGCGGCAGCAGAAGGATGCCTTGGTGGTACACCGTCTTGAGGGGCATCGTGGCCTGCAGGGGCAACGCACCATCAGCTCCGAAGCTGCACGGCGGCAGGCCTAACATCGCTCCTTAGATGCTGCTGGTTTCTATGGGAGCGTAACACATACATGTGTGCTTGTGTGTTTGTGGACTCCCTCCAGACCAAAAGGAGCGGTGAACTCTTGTGTCCGTCTTTGTTGTTGTGTTGTTGTTGTTGTTGTTTAAAAAAAAAAAAAAAACATTTCTATACAACGGGACGGGCTGTTGAGTAATGGAGAAGCGAAGCAAGTGGAATTATCGTCGGTCTACGGCTGTTGTTTGTTTGTTTGTTGCTTTTGTGGTCCTCATCTTCACTGTGGGGAAGAATGGCAGGGGCGAGAGGAACCGAAGGAGGGGCGAATAACTTGACAGAGCGCGGCAGAAATGATGAGACACCCGTCCAGCAGCAAATAGGCGAGATCGCCGCAGGAGGGGGGTGGGGGAAATTGAAGCAAAATGGAGAAGTGGAGGGCGAAGAACGACGTTGTTTCACAGTCGCTGTTACGACTCGGGACTCATCTTCTGTTCTGTGCAATCGTTCTTTTTTTTTTTTTTTTTGTGTGTGTGTGTGGTGGGGGATGGTGACTGGGACCGCGAGGCATTTGTTGGATCTCACCAATTGCATGTACATAAACCCCCCCCCCCTCCCTTTTTTTTTTTCTTTTTCTTTCTGCTTGCCGTTGGCTTTGCTTCTGCATTGTGCTTACATACTCATATATATATATATATATGTACATATGTATGTGCATTCCAACTCTGTGTGTCTGTGTGTGTGTTTTGTTTTATAATTTGCCGCTGCTGTCCTCTCCTTCCCACTCTACGCCGCTACATGTGGATCGAAGGGCTGGAGAAAGCAAGGGAGAGCTACTCATTACTGTGTCGTATGCACGGTTGTTGTTGTTGATGTTCTTGTACATCTCTCTCTCTCTGTGTGTGTGTGTGTGTGTGTGTGTGTGTGTGTGTCTTCGTGCAAGAGGGTCTGCTTGTATGTTTTAACTCTCTTTATTGCTCCTGCCATTGTCACTCAGCTGCAATATATATATATGTGTGTGTGTGATCATGTCTCCTCACTACTACTACTACTACTAGTGCTACTGCTGCAGCGCACACATCGCCGTGTCTCTTTCCGTCTGTGTTTGTTTCTTTGATTCGCTCGCTCGTATCGCACGACAGAGGCGAGGAAGACGCAGTCCATCGTCTGCCGTCACCTGAAGATCAAGTAAGAGGAAAGGTGGAGAGGTGGTGGGAAGCGAGGAAAGGCGAAGAAAGAGGCAGAGAAGAAGAAGAAGAAGAAGCGGGTGTGGTCGTGTAGTTCCCTCGCACGGACACGAAGCGAGGTGCAGCAAGAGAGGTAGCAGCAATGGACACGGCGGTGGCCCCAACAAATCCCCCACGGGCTGGTCTCCAGAACTACACCGCTGGTCTGGTAAATGTGGCATCTGGAAATGGCCCCAAGGCACTCAACAGCGCCCGCTCTACCATGACGGCAAGTCAATCCACCAACAGTGCCCGCCGCTCCGGCAGTAAGCGCGACCACGACACCGCCATCTCCACAGATGTGGGGAACCAGCAATCCAAGAATACGGCGGCAGCAACGAACACCAATAATTCTACCACAGTTGCTTCTGTCACAGGCGTCATCAATCGTGTAGTTGAATTGCAGCCACCTGCCAAGAAAAAGAAGGTCACGTACGCCCTGCCGCATCAGAGTCGGGAGGAGGGCCACTTCTACGTT
>JASANX010000977.1:12128-67806 GCA_030849745.1 Trypanosoma scelopori | reverse complement strand
CCGGGCGTGCCTCCCAGAACCCACCTAGGCCTTAGCGAGCAAACCCGAAAAGGCGTGTGCCGCGCTCCCCGGCGCTGAAAACTGTTATCCCAGCTCCCCACGGGGCGCAGTGGCGGGTGCACGCGTTTGGGGCGCTCACGAGGGGGATGTGGCTGAATGGGTGTTGGGTACGGGGCTCGCCTTGCGGAGCGCGTGTGGGATCTTTGTTTTCAAGGTGTTTTCGCGGTGTGCATGGCGGCTTGTGTGCTTTGTGGCGCCTGGTGTTGGTGGTGTGTGGGGCGGCGGGAAACAAAGACAAATAAGAGAGAAGAGAGAAGCGGCGCGGGATTTTGGTGGTGTTTACCATTTTGATCATGTCTCATTGGCTCTGATGCGCCCAATAGCCACCACCACGACTATTATCACCATCATCACCATCACAGTCACCAGATGAAGGAAAATACTATCTTGCACATCTGGAAAGAAAAATGTGTTGTTCTTTTCCTCTTCGTCCAGAGCCCCTCCCTCGCTCTTCCGCGTTTTTTTTCTTTTCCTTTGTTTTATTGTTTTTTTTTTTCTTCCGTCGTGGTTTCGTTACTTATGAACTCGCAAACAACAACTGCAACAACGAGGAAACATATGGTCCAAATCCTACTGGGTTGGCCGTGCTTCCAATTCTGTTTGCATTCTCTGGCAGGAGCAGGAACACGACATCAGGGCGAAGAAAGGGAGGGGCGCAGAGGAGGAAAAGGAGAAACAGATGAATGAATTGATTGATTGATTGATTGGGAGAGAGAGAGAGAGAAAAGCCCAGAGGGAAACGATGAAGTCACTATTACCCCAATACAGACAAGCAGATATGCCAAACGTGACCTAAGCCTTTTCCACATATCGCACATTATCAGGTAGAACGATTTCTACCGACACCACATCCTGCGCTACGCCTTTGCCTTTTGCTTTGCGCTCCTGCATCGCCTTCGCTTTGCGCTCTCGTATCATTTGGAGCATTTTTGCGCGTTCCTGCTCTCTTTTCTCACGGTGAAGCTGCCGCTCGTCATCACCATGCGGTGATAAAGACTCGGGTGAATTATTCTGGCAGGCGGAGGGTGAGCTCTTTATACTCTTAAACGCCGCTGCCGCCTGGCAATTCCCATTGGGGCCAAGTAACATGGAGGGCTGACGAGCGAAAGGGGACACCTCCTGCCTGTTTACATGACTGTCATTTGGATGTTTCTTCCGTAATCTGCCCCCCTTGATCACACGGCGCCGTGAAGCGGGGTCGCGTTTTTCCTCTTTTTCATGCTGCTGCTGCTGCTGCTGGCCATGGCGATGACCGTCATTATTGTGTTTCCGCAGAAACTCCAGGTTCACAATGCTGGGCTTCGGCCGCGGTTCCACTCGTCGAACCACCGACGACGGGGTGGGCGCAATATTTGGGGACACCGACAGGGCGACCCTCTCCGCCTTCTCCGCGACCTCTTTTTCCCGTTGAACATCCCCCGAGGAGGCAGAGGGAGGGGAGGCGGCAGCCATCCCCAACACTAATTCATCTGACGGGCGAAATTTTTTTAGGTAGCGCTCGATAATACTGACATCGTGCTTGCGTGCATGAAGCCACACAGACAACCCCCAATCTTCATCTTCATCGTCCCCCTCTTCCTCGTCTTCTTGCGTGGTCTCCCCCATGGGGGACAAGCGTTGCTGCAGAAGCACATGCTTTTGTTGTGCCTTCATGGCAGCCTCCAGTGCACGTTTTGGTACATGTGGCGGCGGCGGCGACAACAGAGTTACCGCATCAGCTGGGGTTCGCTCCGCCACCTTCGCTGTGGTTGGTGTGCGTGCGGCTATGGCGAGTGTAGTCAACTCCAGCACCCTCGCCAGGCTACAGCGCTTGTTCGGGTCGACCTGAAGCATAGACATGATGATGCCGCGTATGTCTTCTGGCATGTTGACTGGAAACGGGGAAATGTCGCCGGACGTGATCTGCTGCACGAGGGTTGCAAAGTTATTAGATGAGAATGGCTGCCTCATTGTGGCCATCTCGTAAAAGACACACCCCAGCGACCAGATGTCGGAGGGGTAACTGTATGACTGGCCTGTCAGCAGCTCCGGCGAGATCCATATGGGGGATCCAACAAAGGTGGATGTCAGCGAGACAGACCGCAGGAGCGCCTTGGCGGATCCAAAGTCTCCAAGATACAGCTCGGTTGCGTCCGCGTTGAGGAACACGTTGCCCGGTTTCAAGTCACGGTGCATGATGTTCTGGCTGTGGCAGCACTGCAAGGCCTCAATGAGCTGCTTGAACCCACGCAAGAGCATCATGACGGGCAGCCGTTTCTTCTCTCGTACCAGACGCTCAAGATACGCCTCGAGGTCGCCACCCTCTGCGTATGCAAGTACCACGTAGAGCGCGCCATCGTGAACAAATGATTCCAGAAAGGGGATGATATTTGGGTGCCGCACGCGCAGCGACACATTGAGCTCCTGCACACCCTTCGTTCCATCCACTAGCCGCTTGATGACAACGTGCCTTGCTCCGTCTTGTCTGTCCACCGCAAGGTAAGTCCCGGTTGTGCCGCCCAGCTGCTTGAGGATCCGGTAGTGATCCATGCCCATCCTCGCGGTCTTGTACTTTAAATTCTAGCGGAAACTGCAATACCACAACACACACACACACACACACAAGCACACACCGCTGCACTTCCTCCTCCTCCTCACCGTGACCGGCCGCCGCCCTACACACGCACGCCTTCTCTCCCGTCCTCGTCGTTGCTCACCTCTTGACTGCTACTACTTGTTGTGCGTATGTATAAATAAATAAATATATATATATATGTATGTATGCGATTTTACTTGTTTTTTTTTTTTTGTTTTCTCCGTGTTTTTTAACTAGGCGTCGTCGGAGCCAACTAGTGATATGGACGCGAAACGCGTCCAAAGGGCCTTCAGTTGTATCGTTAGCAGTGAGCGATGGTGGTATCCACCACGTGCAGAAGGTGTGTATATATATATATATATATATATATATACACCTATGCAGAACTATGCAAAAATATACAGCGTGATGTACACGAGAGGGATTAAAGAGGAACGGAGAGGGTCGCTTGTCCTCCGCTGACAAATGTATGCTTTCCCTTTACAACCACTCTTCGAGTGTAGCGATAATGCGACGGTGCAGCAAAGGAAAGGAAGAAGAAGAAGAAGAAGTAAAAAAGAAGAAAAGAAGAAAAGAGGCAGATACGTGCATTCAATCACATACACACACAAACACACGCACCTCTGCAGGAAAAGAAGATACAAAACACAGTACATGTTTCCTGCGCTACAACGAGGCGTCAGCGGGTGTAGTGCAGGAAGAAGTTGCAGTAGCTCACCAGCAGCTGGGTCCGCGGGAATATGTCAACAATGGCGACCCCACTTGTCTGCTCATCCACCATTGAAAACGGCCCGCACAAATCCACGTCCACGTTCTTCCTCGTATTCGCCATTGCCATCGTCCCTCTTCTTCCACCATCACCACCGCATTGGGTCAGCGTCACACAAAATGTCCTCTTCTGCCAGTCAAACAGGCAGCGCAGATGGTACCAGTAGCGTGCTGCAAGGCGAAACAAGTGACCGCCATAATTTCGCTTGCCTTCAGTCTCCCCTGCAACTACATGCAGCTCGCCGCTCCTGAAAATAACGACACAACTGCGTTGCCCAGCTGCGTCGCGGCAAACAAGGCGCTCGGTCTTGTTTGCCCCGTCAGGCGTCGCATCGCACCAAAACACGTCAACACTCAGCTCGAAGGGTAGTGACAACGACGACGGTATCGCATATGCAACAGCACCAGCAGTGCTGAAAAGAAAGGGTCTGGAGGCAAGCGACACCCCGCCACCACCAGCGCTTGCGTGAGGGACAGCGTTCCCGCACGGCATCAGCTGCAGGAGCGACGGTGAACACTTGGTAGAAACGGTGTTGGCAGCCGATGCGTCCAAACAATCCCCACCGTTTACACCTGCCGACAGCAGCTCTTGCTGCTTTCTCTCCTCTAGTGCCTCGACAAGTTCCGCCTCGCGGATCTCAGCCTCCCCCAGAAGCGTCTGTGCGTGGAGGTGGTCGCGCTGCAGCTGCGCTACAGCCTCCGTCCGTTCCCCGAGACGCTGCTCCAGGTATTGCACTCTGGCTGTCAGATCTGCGTTCGCCGCCCTCGCCTCGACGAGCAGGCGTTCCTGCTGCAGCAGCGCCTCCCTAAGAAGACCGCAGTTTCCACAATCTTCCTCCGGCATTGTGGTCTGTCGCATCTGTATAATTTGCTCCTGGAGCTCCTCCACCATGACCGCATCTGCGACAGCGGCGTATTTGCTGATGGTGTGCAGGATTTTTCTCCTGCTGTCGGGGTGCGGCATCAGGGCAAGCCACACCTCAGAAAACGGCACGACCTTCGACAACGTATCTAACCCGACGACTAGCTGCTCCATTGTGAGGGCACAGCTGCGTCGGTGCTTCCCAATGCACACCCATTCCTCAACCTCCTTGAAACTCACAAGGCGCAAGCCAGCTTCCGTGAGGACAAACATCAGACTTGCGAGTTCAAAGGGGTGGAAGCCATGTGTCAGTTCAGAGGACAGCTCTAGGTGATCCAATTCACTGTTTACAAGCACCCCGAGAGCCGTAAAAATCTTGCGGTACTGCAGGAGCCAGTAGCCATCGATCCACTCCTCCAGAATGCGCATGATTTTCCCGCTCCGTAGCGCGGCCTGCACAATGGCAACGAAGCGCTCACAGTTGCACGGTTCATCCCGTCGCAACTGCATCACAATCCACTCACCAGCTTCGCCACACGAGAAAAACTCCTTCACGTCCTCCAGTGTTATATATCCCGCCACACCAACGTCCATGATGCGGAAGCACTCCTCAAGCATCCGCACCTCCTCTGGATGCAAGTTGCTGCTTCTCTGCAGCTGGACACCACCACCACCACCGCCATTCTCGTCGTCGTCCCTGTCGTATCCACCCGGCAGTGAAGAGCGGCGTTCGGGGGGTTGTTGAGCGATACCCGGTAGTACATGCGGCGACACATGACGTAACGTGGTGGACGTGTGGTCAAGTTCAGCAACGGCACGCCGCTTCAGTTGACACATCTCGGTGTAGCCCACAAAATCCTGCAGCTCTTTCAGGCTGCTGAGCGGGTCGAACGCGATGGCAGCATTAAGGTAGTCGCACACGTGCTGCAGTAGCTTCTCACGCGGGCAATTCTGCGCCACAGGCGGTGGCGGTGCATCAAACTTTGGTGCCACCGCGCGCACGAGGTGGTTCAGCTGCACAAAGTCCTTTGAATGCTGCAGCACCGGTGGCGCGATTACGGTCCTCCCATCAGCGCACCTGTGGAGGAGTTGCACCGTAAACGCACCATCTCCGTCACTTGGAACAACGTCCACCGTGAAGTTCTGAGGGCTCAGCGGCGGCAGCAGCAGCGACCCGCCTGTCTGCACGCTTTGCGGTAACATATGGAGGCAGCGCTGCCTCGCGTTTCCGGGTGGGGAGAGGCGGTCACCACCACCACCACCACCTTGCAGCGCACCTGCACACAGGGAAAGAAAGGGAAGACGCATGCGGATCGCGTCATTGGGACGAAGCAAATGCAGTGAGTAGCGGCAAAAGGAAAAAAAAAAAAAAAAAACACCACCATAAACCAAACCCAAGAAACAGACAAATGCGAGGCCCACCACCACCCCCACCCCCACCCGCACCAATAACTTTCTTTTGCTTTTTTCTATTCCCCCCCCCCCCCCCCCCATCGTGGTCAGATGCACGTGATGCACCGCACTTCCACTCGCCTCTCACTTACGACATTATCTAACACTGGCACTTCCTGCAGTTTCGTCTCTACTATACCAGGCATCCATCTAGTTGAACTCATCAATGAGCAAAATACTCTCGCCAGCGGTTTCCTCAAGACCACCGCCACCAGCCTTGCTGCCGATTCTGCCGTTCTCCTCTTCCTCCTCCCCCACCCGTGTCAGCGGCAGCTCCGGCAGCCGTTTGGCGATGAGTGCGTGCCGCTTCTCTGCCGCCATCTCGGTCTTGGCGATGCGTGTCTCTAGCGTCATGACTTTCGCGTCGCGCTCCTCTAATTGACACTTGAGGCGTGTGAGGGCTTCTCTCACATCTCGTGCCTTCGCCGACAGTGATTTTCGCAACTGCAGTTCCTCATGTATCCGCTGCATCCCTTCCTCACGCGCACATATTTCACCCCGCAGACGTACCTCTTCGGCATCAAGAGCGGCGATGCGCTCGCGTTGCGCACGCCCTTTGCCTTCCTTCGCGTTGACCTTTTCTTCCTGTGTAGCCTTTCGTTGCGCGAAACGGAGACGCTCCTGATGCAGCTGTTCCTCCCGCCGCTTGCACTCCTCATTCAGCATCTGCACACTCTGGTTTAAATCCTGCAGCATCCTGCGGCGGAGATCAACAGCCCGCTCCTTTTCAGCAATTATGGAGGAACGTGTCTGATACTCCCGGAAGGCGGCGAAATCTGCCATACGCTCTTCACCGATCGTCTGTGGGCAACCAAAGAAGAGGAAGAAGAAGAAGAAGTACAACAACAACAACACCAAAAGAAGAAGGCGGTGGAATCCGGGAGACCATTGAGGGCGAGCCTTCAATGAAGCGCATGTGCATGGAGCGGAGAGCGACGCGGAGCAAATGGAAAGGGAAGAGTGCCGACAGACATTTATATATATATATATATATATATATATATATATATATATGGGAGAAGGAAAGAAAGTAAGTAGATAGCTGAACATGCTGCCATCGAGATACATCATGACGGGTCAGCTGCCACTGCCCGCTCCAGCAAGCGGTCAACGACGACAACTTCCTCTACAACAGGCAAGACAAACCAACGGGTGCGATCCGGCACCAAATGCATCACCCACGCTGGATCTCGATCAGGAACATCCACATTTTTGTAGTAGTTGTACACGACAAAGAAGACGGTGCCACCAAGTACCTGAACAGCCTCGTCTATGCTCTGGCGCCGCCGCCGAAGCAGAGACATCTCAAAACTACTCGACGGCCTCGTTTGTGACTCCTCTCCTTCACAGCTGCTGCATTCATGGCCTTGCACATGCAAAGGTCGAGGCTTCAGAATACCGGCTTGAGGAGTTTGCGCATGACGGGGCTGCTCCGAGTGTGCGCGGCGGTTGTAGTGGTGGCGTGGCTCATGCGCGGATGCTGGGGAAGTGGGGCTACCACCGAATCGCCTCTTGAGCATTGCGGCGTCACGCTCCTGCTTCTGCGCCCGCATTTCACTTTGCACCAGCTGCCGGTACCGCATCACCTCATCCTCAATGCATGCAAGCGTCTTGTGGCGCATATCCTCCACATTCCCGGCGTCCCTCAGCGGCCCGTGGCGGGAGAAGCGCATGCCAGTATCCCCAGCAACGTCCGGGTGAAGGGAGTTGTCATGGCACGTGTTGAACGACGAGCCGCCTTCCCCACGGCACAGATGCAGCGAGGGCATGGGTGCACGCGACAGAAAAGATTCGTCATCGAACGTCGAGGTGCCCGGGGAGAGCCGCAGACCCGACCGTGGAGACGCAGCAGCCAAGGCGGCAGCAGTGCGACCATCAGCTGCTGCACGCTCCTTCGACGGCGGCATCATTGGGCACCGCTCCTGTGGGAGAGGCATCTGATGCACAATGGCATCCTTGCTGACACCAAGCATCTGCAGCTGCGCCACCAACGTGCGTTCAGCAGCTGAATCGGGGGCGTCACGCGGCACACGGCGCAGAAAAAGCTCGTGAAGGTACACGCCCACGAAAGGGCTGCGCAAAATCTCCTCACAACTCGGACGCTTTGCCGCGTCACGGGCCAACATGCGGTCAACCAGCTGCGCCACCTCGGGTGGGTAATGCGCTGGAAGCGGCTGTCGCAAACCCATCATTACGCGCACCATCAACCCGGCAACGTCGCGCGACTCGAATGGATGGCGGAGGCTCAGCAGCTCATACAAGATGCAACCAAGCGACCAAACATCGGAACTTGGGTCGCACACGCTACCCTCCATTGCCTCCGGGGCCATGTACAGCAGCGTTCCCCGCACTGCAGCACAAATAAAACCATTCGTTCTGCCCGAATCACCCTCATCCACATCACGGGGCTGCTGTTCAGTTTCTCGCCGCTTTGCAAGCAGTTGTTGTGAAATGGGCGATGTCCTCCGCGACGCCAAGGTGCCTCCTCCATCGGGTGCAGAAACTGCTGACGTGTCCATGAACTCCGCGACGCCAAAGTCGCCAATGGCCACATACAAACTACGAAGATCCAGAAAGATGTTGTGCGTCTTGAGATCGCGGTGCACAATCTTCTGGGCATGCAGATATTGCACCGCAAGGCATATGCTGACAAACCACATCATTGTGCGTTCCAGTGACAGGTACTCGTCCCTCTCACGCTGTCGTGCGATGAGTGTGTCAAGATCACCACCGTCGTAGTAGTCCATCACAATGCACAGACTGTTGTCGTCGAAGAGAAATGCATCACGCTGCTCAACAACGAATGGGTGGTGAAGTTGATCCATCACGCGTACTTCCTGCGCCGCCTCACGTCGCTGTTTCTCGTCAAAACCACTGAGGTTGATACGCTTCATGACGAAGATGCCATTGTCCAGCGTACGAGAGACTTTAAAGATAACACCAAAACTACCCGTCGCTATCTTCTCCAGAATGTGGTACTCGTTCAGGAGGCCATTGTCCTCGTATTGCTGTTGCCGCTGCTGCTGCTCTTGTTCTTCTTCTTCCTGCTGCTGCTGCTGCTGCTGCTGCTGCCGCCGTTGTTGTTGTTGTTGTTGTTGTTTCGGCTTGTTGTGGCGGCGCTTCATCACCGCACGGTGAAGAGGAATCGAGTGAACCACCGCAAAGGGACTGGGCCCCAATGCATGCCCGCAATAAACACCCCTCTTACTTCAGGAGGGGGAAAAACAAAAAGAGAGACAACCCGCGCGCGCGTGTGCGTGTGTGTTGATGTCTAAATGTTTCTGCCCGAATGCGCATACACACACACACACACACACACGCAGTGGTGGCGGGAGGAATGTTGCGGCCCGACTTCTCCCTCTCCGCCCCTCCCCCACTTTTTTTTTTCTTTCTGATTCTCTTTTTTCCCCACACTTTTGTTTTTCCTCCTGAAATATTCCCCCCTCCCCCCGCTCTTTTTTTTTTTGTTTTAATTGTGTGTGTGTGTGCGGGAGAAAACGAGACAAAACAAAAGGAGATCCTTCGCGTGTCGGTGACTCCCCACTGCGGCACACGACCGACGACAACTTTTCGGGTAAATTCGGAGCAGGTGGCGGGTGCGGCGGCGGCGCCCCTTTTATTATTTTTTATTTGTGTGTGTGTTTCATTGATGTGGTGGTCATTCCTCGCAATGACGCCTCATCCCCGCATTCCCACACGGCACACCAAACTGACTGACTGACTGACTGGAAGAAAAAGTAATAAAGTAACACGTGAGCTTTCTGTGCAAAAAAAAAAAAAAAAAAAATAATGATAATAAATAAATAAATAAATAAACACGAACTTCGGACACTCAAGTAACTCTCTGCGGCTTCCCCCCCCCCCCCGATCAGTACGCTGCACGGAGGCCAAGACGCCGCATTTCACGATGGAACGCCAGGCGATACCAATAGTGCATCTCGGCGTCCTCAACAGCGGCAGAAGAGCTGCGGTACGGCAGCGGCATGGTGTGCACGTCGTGAAGGAGTGCCGCGTGGTACCACACCTCGCCATCATCACTCCCCGTACTGACCGCATTGGCCTGCCGCTTCAACCACCGCTCGCGTAGTATTCGAAGGCTCTGCAGCTCCACTTCCCGCGGGAATACACGTCTTGGAAACGGCGCCACCTCTACAGGGGAGCTGAGAATGTTCCTGCTGCAGTCGCAACCACAGTTGTCAACCTCTACGGCCAATGGATGCCAAGACAATGGCGACGATGATAAAGGAGTAAAGGCTGCATTTTGCTGCTGAAAGAGAAGCAAAGGAGGCGCCAGTAGCTGAGGATCATCCCCGCCATCCCGTTTCGTCTCTTTCCAACTCGGCTGCCTTAGCAGACACTCCGCCGAAAATGCGGCCATACTAGTGAAGGAAGGCGTTTCCATAAAACCGGTGCAGCGTGCGGTGCGGGATTCCACCCCATGAGGCCGTTCGGCGGAATGAAAACGGCGGTGGAGGAGGAGGAGGTGGTGGTGGTGGTGGCGCCGCCGCCGCCGCCGACGACGTCTGCGGGCCTCGCACACCTTCTGCACCTCATCTCCAGCGGCGTTGCGAAGTGTTAGAGTCTGTCGTACCTGTCGCCCTTCGGGGAAACGCAGCTGCGTGGCGCACGGCATGGGGCGTTGCATCAGCGGTATTGATGGCAGCCCCTCTACAAATTTCCTTCTGTCAAAGTGCCACACCCGCGACGCCGCATCCCTCTGCGTTCGCGCGCGTGTAACGCGAGGGACTACAACACACTGCAACTCGAGAGGTGCGGGTGCTTCTGCACCATCGCCAAACAAGGCCACTGGAGGTGCTGCTTGCCCCACCACCACAGCCACTGGGTCCAGTGCAAGTGTCACAATGCCCGGCAGCCGAGTCACCGCGTGAAAGCAGTTATGCAGAGCATCATCATGCCTTAGAAGTACCTGCCACGAGCACATCCAAATGCTCGCCACGTCGATCGTCTCGAGCTTCAGCTGCAGCTGCGAACATCTCCGACACTCTCTGCGCCGTTCTCGAGATGCAACAAGGGCAAAATCGACACGACGAGACGCCAAAACGTCAGTCTCCACCACCACACATGGACTTCCTGGCGGATACTCGAGGACGTGACGTTCTGCCAGCAGTCCGCGCCACGACGAGGGGAGAATCTCGGGTGGCGGTGTCACCGCCACCCGCAGCAGAGCTGAGGCCCACGCACCACTGAATCCCGCCAGCAACTCGCCCCATGTCGCGCACACACGATTTTCGCCAAGCGCTTGCCGGAGGCACTCAGCACTGCGAGCTCGTGGCTGACCCCTCTGAGGCAGCAGCAGCGGCAGCGCGTTATGAGGCGGAAGAAGCAGCAGCAGTAGCGGTGGCAGCGCCAGTCCATCTTCATGCACACACAAGGGACCCAACTTCGGCAGGTCTAATGGTGCGGTTTCTGGTGTTGGAATTGCGCACTCATCCGCCTCTTCAGAAGGGCCATAGACCAACTGCGGCAATTGAGGCGGCACAGCGTGCAAAACCCCCTGTTCCCCCGCAGCTTCGCCCAAACAAGAGAACAGGCGCAGCAGACTTCTGCGCGGTTGTGCATCGCGAACATCGTCATTCCTCCTGCTCCTGCTGCCGCAGTAGGCATGAAGAACAACGGCATTTTCACGTCGCAGTGTGTACACCATGGCGAGTGGTGTGGCCCCGCCACTGACACCACCGTTAGGGGCAGCGACGGTGGGGGCAAACTTCATCGGCATCTCTTTCCTCCTCCACCCCCTTTTTTTTTTTTCCCTTTCGTTCCTTCTTCTTCTTCTCACCACCACCACCACCACTACCTCTTGATTCCCCTCGTCTTTGCGTTGGAAGAAAAACAGAGCAATACAAGCCCAGCATAACAACAACTCGACGAACAGTATCATACACACACACACAGAGAGAGAGATATGTGTATATTTTTATATGCACGCAAAGATGTGTAATGGCCGAGGAGAGAGCGGGAGATGCGACGAGCATGTCAAGACGGCAAGACCCCACGCTCAAATGCCTCCTGCACCATCTTCACCTTGCAGGCGCTCAGATGCTCACCGAAATGCTCCTCGTACCACCGCCTTCCAATATCCGTCGCCGCCCACATGCCGTAGTCGCGCAACTCCTCCTCCTCCTCCTCCTCCTCCTCCTCGTTGTTGTTGTTGTTGTTGTCTGTTTTCTTCTCCATTTCACCATCGCCACTTCCCCCAATGATCCTGTGCAGACTCTTGGTACTTGTCAAACACTGCTGCTGTTGTTGTCTCTCGTCGGCCCGCTGTGCTTCTAGCAGAACAGGCAAAACGGTTTCCTGCAGACGAGCGACGAGCAGCAGCTGCTGCACATCACCTCCCTTAATACATGCCGATGTCAACCGCAGCTTCTCATCAATCTCATACTTGCGCAGTATGATGCGTTCTGCAACTGTCCTTGTGCTGATGCGCCGTTCAAACTCAGCGGCATCCATCCCAAGAGGTTCATCAGTCTGTGTCGAGATGCGGGGCGGTGGGGGCAAGCGGAGGAAGGGGCTCGCGGGCAGCGATCCCGGCGTGTCGCCTCGTGGAGATATTGTCGCTGTCCTCATCACAGATTCCTGCGCAGGAGTAGCAGTGCTATCGCCGTGTCCATGTGCCTGTAACCGCTGCAGCCTCTCCAAAGAAGTGACACGAGACTCCACATCACACAGCTCCCGCAGCAATGACCGCACCTCAAATGTGTGCTTGTTCTTCTTGTCGTTGCTGCTGCAACTTGCCATTTCTTGACCACCACTGATGCCCGCCTCTGGCATGAGCATATGCGGCAGCGGACGCGGACGTGGTGGTGGTGGTGGTGGTGGTGACGCCGACTGCTCAGCCGCAGGATCCGCGGCAGCCGTGTCGGTGGCGCTTGTTATTTTCCGGATCTGGCGTATCGTTGTGGAGGATGCAGCCACCATGGATGACATGGCCCCCTCGGAGGAAGTGGGTGCCACCACCACCTCCTCCTCCTCCTCCTCTGAGGAGACAGCGACAGCACCAGCAGCAGCAGGAGCAGCAGCAGGAGGAGGAGCGGCCACTGGAGTGGCAGGCGGATCAGGGGAAAATGGCACTGCAGCAAAGCCGTCCATGTAATGCAAAATGTCATGGATGCGCGACTCCCGGTGTGTGTCCCTTGTGGCAGCGCTGACGGGCAGCAAAGCACTCGTCGCGCCGCTTGGGGGGGACGACGACGGCGACGGCGGCGACGGCGGGGGGGGCATCATCATCCTCATCCCCATCATCACCTCCTCTACGGTGTGTTGACGATACGCCTCATCCGCCAAAACGACGGGCAGTGGCCACTCGCCATCGTCTTGTGACTTTCCTTCAAGTTGCACCTTGTCTGGCCCGCTGAGTTTGGTGTAGTCCAGACCGCTGCTCACCACTGCGAGAGGGACACCGCCCGCGACTGTAGCCTTGAGAACGCGGAGCAGATTTGTCACAAAGGGGATCTCGGTGGCATCCTCGAAACGAATCACGACATCGCGCTCCTGCTGGACATTCCACACAACGTGCGAGTCCCGACAGATGAGCACCTTGGCGACCTGCTCAACGCGGCAGCAGCGAGAGATCTTCCCGCCCGACTTGCAGATATACCAATGCGTGCGGGATACGAGCAGGTAGCACGGTGTGCTCCCGCCGTGCCGCGTGCGCCTCACAATGGGAGAGTAATACAAAACTACAGGAATGACGGCAAGGCCTATGGATGTGTTGCGCAGGTGCAGCAGCTGACGAAATGCATTTCGAGCCCCGCGATCCATGGCCTCTGGTGGCACCATGGCTAGTTGCGTCACTGGATCGCGGCACCCACGAGACATTTTAAATATTATTCCAATTAATTATTTGAATAATAAAAATGTCTTGTGCACGTGTCGACCAGACGTATTGGTTTACGATATTACTCACTGGACACGCTTTGCCAACCACAGTTCACTTCACATGACTTGCCCGACGGGGGGCGGCGGCAGCAGCAGCAGTGCATCGGGATTCAACAAAAACGCGAGTCAACGTGGGCCGCAAGGTGAGGGGTGGCGCAAAAGGGAAAAGAAAGTGGTGGAAGAGGTGAGGCGAATCCGTTGCGGGAGTCACGGGAGGGGGGCAACCACCGAAACAAAATAATAATAATAATAACAACAACAGACGCAAAAAAAAAAAAGGTGTGTTTTGTTTGTTTGTTTGTTTGTTGTTTCCCCTGTTTTGATTCTGGCAGCGTTGCTGCTGCCGCACGACTTCGATGCCTCACATTTTGTCTTCCCACGGCAAGTGACTGCCGAAGAGGAGGTGCTGCACAACGTTGAACTTCGACAGCACCTCCGCCGCGTACATCTTGACCATGCCCACGTATATCTTCTTCCAGGTTTCCACCCCGCTGATGTTGTACAGCATGCTGCTGTGCTCAAAGAATGGCCCGCTCTTGTTGTCCCGGATCCATGCAATCTGTGCAAAATACAAATAGTCCTCGGCGTGCCGTCGCACCTCACACTCCTCGCAGATGTGCTTTGGTAATATAACCTTCTGCGGGAGAGCCCCGTCGGAGGTGTTGGTCGGCACCTCCTCCTTACCGATCAGCTGTGCGGCCCCGAAGACAAACGGCAGGTGGTGATAGTCGTCAAGGCCCCACACGCCGTGTGATCCGGCGGGCTCCAGGTGGTAGCGCTTCTGCAGTCGCCGCATGAAGGCCAGATAGGCGCCAAAAACGTCGAACACCATCCCCTGCCGCAGTTGCCGCAGGATTTCCCTCTTGCTCGCTGGCACCGGCGCCGGCATCGGAGCTTCAAGTGGCACAATTACGGTTGGGTCGGCGTCCAGCGGGCCGCCGCTGTCACCGCACTCCTGCAAACAAATCATCATCACTATGAAGAAATGCAGCTCGTGCCCCGTGCCGTAGTCGAGGCGGGTGCTGTTGCCGAAGGCGTCCTTGACGTACTCTGCCAGCTCCATGGCAAGGCAGCGCTGCTGCTCTTCAGTTCTATCACCCTTCGGGGGTGCCGGGAGCGTTGACACGAGCTGCTGCATCAACTCACCGACGTCTGCCTCAAGACGTTTGTGAAAGATACGGAATGCCTTGTTGCCAAACCGCTGCTGCTTCATCTCCTCCAGCGGCACCTCGTCTACAATCTTGCCAAGGTGCGGGAAGAACACGGCGACAAGGAAGTTTAGAGTCGAGTGAGACCCCTCCAGCTTCTTCGCCGACCACGAGCTACGTGGTGCTCCCTCGACTGCCTCCGCACAGGCCCGCACGTACGCAATGATTTTTGTAAAGGACGCGGAGCTGCGGAACGTATCCACTAAATGCGGCTTCTCCACAATGTACTTCCTTGGCAGTGCATGGGCGCACCACCGCGCGGGTGCATCCTCCGCCATTCACACTCACTCACTCACTCACTCACTCACTCACTCACACACACACACACAACGTATGCGGAAGAGAAGAAAGGCAACAACAAGAAAGGAGGTGGATGTAGATTACAGAAATACACTCGCACAGGTGTTATTTCAGCAGCTACACTCCACATACAACAACTCGACAGAAGGAAACACGCACACACACACACACACAGAAAAGAAAAGACCCAGCCAGCCAGCTTCACACCATCTAACACGCTCCATCCATCCATCCATTGCTCATCTGCCTGCGTGTTCACCAGTGTACGTGTGTTGCCTCCGTCACTAGGGATGTCAGAGAAAGTCTTGTCCAATCTGAGCAAGCAGCGAGACGACTGGTTGAAAGCGACCCTGGGCGCCGCGCACAAAGCGCTCCTCCGTCACGACCGACGATTGCTGCAGCAGGAACACGAGCTCGTTACGCAGTGCCTCTCGAAGTGAGGGGTTCGCAGTGAAAAGAAACAATTCGGCCTCCACGTCCTTGTGCACGGAGCGGTGGCCGTAGTTCGTGCTGCCGTACGCAACAATATACGGTGCCTTGACATCAGCCCAGGCGCCTTCCGTTTTCCTCATATGTATGTGAGCATCTTCGTTGCGGCTGCTGCGGCCATTGTAGTAGTTGTTGTTGTTGTTGTGGTGGTGGTGGTGGTGTCGATCACCATTTTTGTGATTATTATTGTTGTTGTTATTGTTATGACCAGCTTCTCCACTACTACTACTACTACTACTACTGCTGCTGCTGCACTGCGACTTGCAATCATTCTTGGTGCCGTCCCGCCGCTCCGCAAACCACAAACCCTTCGCATGGAACGTTAGTCCGTCCACACTAAACTCCCGCACCCGCACGCGATCGGAGCATCCGTAGTCCTGCATCAGATAATAAAAGGCGCGCTCAAGCTGCAGGTAGAAAAAGGGAATGTACCCCGCGAATCCCTTCGCTCCACGCCAGCCGTTTGTGTTCACGCTCGCTGTGATAAAATCGTAGACGCTTTCACTGGCCAGCAGCTCGTCCACGAACTGAGCATACATGTTGAGGTAAGGTGAGGCGAGGTAAATGTGCGTCGAGGCTGGTGCCATGTGAAGCAGGTGCTGTACGATGAGCGAGTCGTGGAACACATCCGCACGTGCGCACTGCAGCGTTGGGAAGAGGAATGTGTCGCAGTGCGCGTCCTCTGGCAGTACCTCCATCGCGGCGGCCCTGGCGGCAAACCCCTGCAGCAGCTGCTTCATCTTCCGACTGAAGGCGGCGCTATCCCTCGATGGGTCGATCCCTGCATCATTGGGGAGAATGACAAGATCGCTTTTCTTGTGCAGCGTGGGTTCACCGCCGCTTTTGCTTCCGCCACCGCCGCTGCGGTCAAACTCCTTTCGGCATATAACACGATGCGAGGCGCAGCAGAGGGTCTGGACGAGGTCTGAGAACCACGAGGCGACGGGTGTGTTGTTCTCGATCACCACATATCGGTCCATGCGGGTGGTGAAGTAGTCGTCTGAGAGGTTTGCACCAGTGAGAATACTGTCACGGCCGTCAAAGCAGAATATTTTGGTGTGCTGCACCCCAAGCACCTCCCTTGCGCGGCCAAAGGGGGCGAAGAGACGGTTCCAGCGACACGGGGACTGGAAGAGACAAAGCCGTACACGCACCAGCGCATCGGGTGTGGTGTGGGCGAGAGTCAAAAGCTGCACTACGGTGTGAAGGTTTTGCCGGTCTTGCATGCGGTTGTAGTCGAGCAGAATAGAGACATCGAGCTGCTGCGCGGCATTCACCGCCTCGGCGACTTTCCTCTCAAGGCATGCGACCAGCTGTTGCGAGAGCGGGCCGTCGCCAATATAAAGTGCTGACATGACGATGCTGTGCTTTGCCGCCAACACACGCCTTTGCAGCTCTTCATAGAACTGCGTCGGATGCGTCAAGACGCGCACGGTTTCCGCCTGAACAGGCAGGGCGCAGCAGGCGTCCTGCAGGAATGACAACATCTCACCATGCCGCGCGTCAACAGCAGACCGTAGTGCGTCTGTGATGCCGCGTTTGTTTCGGGGACCTGCCGGGAAGAAAAAATCAAGACCGCAACCGCGATTCAACGCCACCGCCGCAGCGTGACGAGAGCCGCTGCCGAAAGCGTGAAACGTGAAGAACGCTGCGACGGCGAGAACGGCGAGGTACGCGGCGAGAATGATCATTGTCGCACACTGCACCCCGTTTCGCCCAGCCACTAATATTCCCCGCGGGGAATCAGGAGGAGGTGGTGGCGCAAAGTGTAAAAAAGGGAAGAAAAGAAAAGAAATAAACAACAACAACGACGACGACGATGACGATGACGATGATGATGATGAGACAAAAACGAAAACAAATGGAACAGAAATAGTGACATTCACACAGAAGGCGAGTCCAGCCAGCCAACACACACACACACACACACACACACACATGTATGCATGCATGCATGTCTGTGTATCGTCCCCGTTTTTTTATTTTTGTTCTTTGGGTCTCGCGATACGCCGTTCCACCGCTTTCATCGTGCGCCCTCCGACGCTCTGCAGCCATTCGCCACCAACAACGCCATGAGAGACTCATAGACGCGCTCGCCACCGTGCCCGTCGCAGCACACAAATGCCTCGCTGTAACTAAACCGTACCTGCACCGACCGCGTGTTTCCTCTTGTTCCTTCTGATGGTGGCAAGAGCCATGAAATACGGGCCTTCACGGTGCGGGCACGCGGGGAGAGGGGCTCAATTGACCGCACGGCGTCTTCTGTATCAATGCACGGCAACACACTCCCGCAGTCGTCGATCTGCGCGGCGAGCTCCTCTGCTGCGCCGTGTGCCGGTGCACAGGGAGGCGAGCAGGAGCGATGCCGTCCCTTCATCGTACTTTCTGCGCATGCAATAAATAATAATAATAATAATAATAAAAGCGGAAACCAAATGCAAACAAACAAACAAAAAACAGGGGTGAGTGGGGTGGGGAGTAAAACATGGCGGCAAAAAAAAAAAAAAAGTAAAGGAGAAAAAGAAATGACATCCTCAGACTGGGAGTCCATTTCTTCTGGTGGCATGCAGTCCTCCATCTTAATTGCTTGACAGGAGCACCTCCGCCTCATTTCACAACGCAGTGACTTATGGTCTGATAATGATGGTTATTGTGTTGACAATAGTAACAGTACTTTCTTGCCCTTCTTGATGCAGCAGCAGTAGTGAATGCAGAGTTTCACTCCCATTCCTTTATTCATTGCTCCGCTGCTGCTGCTGCTGCTGCTGCCGCTGCTGCCGAGTCGTGCTAATTCTGCGCCGCCACCCCTTCGGGATTCTTCTTCCGAGCAGGCGGGGCGTTCATGAGCTCCACGGGGTGCATTGTGCAGGTGCTGATGTCTTTGCACTCACCAACAGCTCGCCGTGCGGCGGTCCACGTTTCCATGTCGCGAAGAAGCATCCTGCGTTTGGCGCTGGAGTCGGCACAGAAGGCCTGTGCAAGCAGCCAATTGCGCGGTCCGCTGGTGTCCTCGTGCGTGAGGGACGCCGTGGCGCGGTACACAACGGCCAGGTTGGCGAACACCTCCGCAGTGTACTGCGCCACGGTCGCCACGAAGACGGGATCAGTGCGCTCATTTTGCGTCTGAATTCGATGAAGCAACGTCGTGATGTCCTCCTCCAGTGGGGTGATACTCACTCGCAGGTACACATGCGGGGCCGCCAGGCGGATGGAGCCGCCATCCCGGAGCAGCAGCGACATGAGCGGGTTTTTCACGTCACGATTCGTGTTCACCTGCGACTCAGAGAGAAGCGGTGCAAAGTGCCGCATCGCTTGTCCCGCGGTAAAGCTGCCGTCCAGGTTTGACAGCACGCGGCGCTCCGAGTCGAGTAGCCTTGTTGCAAACGGGTAGTCTATCAGACGACTCCGCTTCGAGCGGTGCTGCTCGGCCTGCATCCCCGACGTGCTGCACATGATCGCGCGTGCGCTTTCCATCGCAGCGGCGAGTGCACGCTTCGCATACAACAAGAGCGCAAAGGAGTCCACAAGCGGTACCACAAGCTGCCCTTGTTGTTGTTGCTGCTGCTGCTGCTGCTTCCCCCTCTCGATGCAACCAAGGACAAAGGAGCTTAGTGCATCCACCCCGAAACGGGCACACGCCAGCTGCGAGAGCCCCTTCTGCACTGATGGGTTGCGGATTAAAAGACCGTCGTAGCGCACTGCGTGTGTGGCATGGAGTCCACAGATCTCCTCCAGTTTGCTGATTATGCCACTGCACGCAGCGGCCCCAAGAACATTCTGCTCTGCAGCAAATTCCTCCGCAGCTGCAGACTCCCCCACGATGGAGCCTTTGGCTTCAGTCAGCGTGACAACGTGGAGCCCATCGCCCATGACGCTGCTGCGCACCTTCTCGCCAGACTGTGTAAGTGACACCTTCAGCAGCACCGCGGTGCGGTGAACCCCTTCCTTTGATGCGATAAGGCGTAACGACGATGGGGAGCTGCTCTCCTGCCCCACTGCAAGGAGGGTGCCCCGCAGCGTGACGCTAGTCGGGTCGCTGGCGTCCACGGTGGCCTGCACCGCCTCCTGCGAGTGCGAGAAGGCACGCCACCCTGTCGTTCTGCACGGGTTAGTGAGCCAGACGGTTGCATTGAGTGCAGCCTCCGTCCTTGCTCTCGCTCGCACGGCCTCGCATTCCGATAGAAGCGCCCCTTGCGGCGTCCCCCCCGTGGAGCACGTATTGCTCGCAGTGTTGCACTGCCCTGCACTACGGTCGACTCCCGCGGCAGGTGCCTGAGGATGTCCCTCACTCGAGCTGAAATGCTGAAAAATCGGCATATCCGCCAGCTGCCCGCGCCGAAGAAGCGTCGCCACAAAGTCCACACGGTTGTGGAGGAGAAACGCACGGCGCATTTTGACTCTGTCCTCACTTCTCTCCACCCTCCTCCTCCTCCTCCAGTGCTTGCGCAGATGACACTACTGAGACGAAAAAGATAACGGCAGCAATGCTCCGTCCCACTCCCCCAGCCAGCGCCTCAACTCTTCCGGCTCTACAATGCTCTACCACCTTACCCCCCCCCAGAAAAACAACAACAAAAACAAACGCAGAGGCATGTGCACCAAATAGAGAGAATGAAGCACAAGAACAGAAAGAAATGCAGCCCACCCACACCACACTTCCCGCAAAAAATAAAATAATAATAATAATAATAGCCAGCAAGCACTGTTCACATAAAGGTTCAGAGAGCATCAGCCTCACAAGCGCACGTAAGACTGTGGCATCGGAGGCACTGGGAGCCCAACGGCACACGATCCGGGCCAGAAAGCAACAACAAGAACAACAACGAAGAAAACTGGAGCAGCAGACATTCCCGACCTCCTCCTCCTCAGATCTACTCTCACCACCACCACCACCACTTCTTCCTCCTTTTCTTCTTGCGCCTTTAGGTGTACGTAATTGTTCGTCTTCCGTTTTATTTATCTTTTCTCTCATTTTCCCCCTCCTCCTCCTCCACCCAATCGCTAGATATCGTCTGAAAGGTTCAATTTGACTTTACCATCGCTTGTGTTGTTGAAAGCGGGCATCCCGAGGTAGGGGCATGTGGCACAGCGGAAGGCGTCGCCCTTTGCACAGTTGCCGCATCCACCCGGTGGCATTTCTGGCAGCTCTTTTCCCCCAGCCTCCAGCTTTCGCTCCAGCTCTGCACGCCCGCAGCTGCAGTTCTTGCAGGCGCGTCGCCGCGTCGTGCAGTCCTCTCCACGTGTAGCCTCCTTTGTGACGCGGTCCTCCTCCGTTAGCAGTGCATCCTCATCAATCGGCTGACGAGTCTTGAGGCTAAAGGCCTGCCCCCCAACGACGGACATTTCACCTCTTCTGTATGCCTTCAGCCTACAAATCCCCGTCCTCTTTCTCTCTCTCTCTCTACAAGTGAGAGAGTGGTGTGTATATACGTGTATGTGTTTGCAGCGCAGAAACAACAAAGTGTCTCGAGTCCAATCAAAAGTAAACAAACAACCAAACGAAAAGCCTGATGCAAGCCTGGAAGAAAAAATAAAATAAAAGAAGAAAAGGTGTTGAAGAGTACAGAGATTGCGTCAGACATGCTGCTGCTGCTGCTGTTGCGCAGCTCATTCCGTTGCAGCGGCGTGATGCATTTGAGAAAATCAAAAGATCAACAACAAAACACACAGCCGGCTGCTCCCGTCCCAATCCGCACTACTGCTGCATGTGGTGCATCGCCTACATGCCCGACCGACCGACCGCCCCGTCGCTCCTGCAGCTCCAAACAGGAACGGCAATTTGTGCGTGTGTGTGTGTGTGTGTGTTTGTTTGCGTATAGTGAGAAAGGGATGAGGCAGAAGGCGACGAAAACAGCACCACAAGAACAAGGGGAGATGATGAAGAGAAATGTGAGAGGAGCAGCCGGGTGGGTGGGTGGGTGGGGGCGCTCGCGCTGACGGCACGGCACGCGGGGTGCGTTTATTTATTTATTTTATTTTTATTTTTATTTTTTTGTGTGTGTGTGTGTGCAAAGAAAGACCCCGCCCCCTTAAGGACGCATTGCGAATGATCAAACTACTGAGCACAATCGCAACTCTCCTTCGTACGACGCAATCCCACTGCCTGTGTGACTCTGTGACCAGGTGGCAGGAGCACGTGCGTGTGTGTGTGTTCCCGCTCCTCGGAGTGACTGATTTGTTAAGTTAATTCCCCTTTCGGCTCCGCCAACCCGCCCCGATGGGAAGCGGCGGGCGGCAGGGGGAGGAGTGGACGAGCACCTTTTGATTATCGGCGTCGCACACACACACACGCACGCACAACGCCGCTCGTGTCTCGGCTTTCTATTGACGACTGCACCGGCATCATCCCTGCCGCTGACGGGAGTCGTTTGTCTTTCGTTTCTTCTCCCCCTCCCCTCCCCTCCCTCACTTTCTTCCATTCGTCGTTGGCCGCGGAATCACCAAGACGAAAACGAACAAACAAACAAATAAACAAGAACTAATGAAGGACAACAGAAACACAAAACCACAACAACGAGAAAAGAGAAAAAGAAAAAAAAAAAGAAAAGAAAAGAAAAGAAAAAAGGGGGGAGGGCACACGCACGCACAGTGTGCCAGGCGTTCCTTCGCGCTTCATTTCTCATCGCTTCGTCCAGTTCCCTTTTTTTTTTTTTCGTTCTTGTGTGTATTTGTGTCATCGCCTGCCGCTACCGTCTTCTTTTTCTTTGTTCTTTTTGCGTTTCCTTAAAAAAAAAAAAACCAAGATCTTCTCGTACTTGTGTTATTCGCTACACTACTGTGGCTTCTTCTGTCCGCCGGGAAGACCCATGCGCACCTCCGGCCCCAGCGAAATGCCCTCTGCAAAGTCAAGCACCCCCACCTCGTTGCCCTCCGTAAAGTGATACGGCGCTGTCTGTATGCTCGGTCGGCTGAAGTCACGCTGTGGCCGAGTGCAGCCTCCCTCGTGACTCACGGCAGCGTCTGGGTCGACGTTGCTGGCTGCATCAGCAGCCGCGGGCCCGGACCCCGCCCGCCTCTGAATCACGCCGCAGTACTTGTACAGCTCCACGATGAGCTCACCGCAGCTGACCTCCGTTCCCGCGCTGCGAGCGCCAGTCCACTCATACAACCGGGGGTGAACAAAACTCAGCAGGAGCAGTGGGTTCTTGTCCAACGGACGCCCGACATTTTCGCTAATGAAGGTGCGCAGAAGGCGCTTTCGTTGCGAGGTCCACTCAAAGCCTTTCAACCGACGAACCGCAAACCTGCTGTAGCACCAGCGATCGCCATCCCGGCCAAAGAGGCGAGAGTTCGCATCCACAAGTTGCACACACTCATGACGTACCTTTCCATTTATATCAGGGGCGTTCACATCAAGATTATCGACCGCCTCCATGATGATGACGCCGCGCTTTTTCCTTCGCTGCAGCATCAGCCGCTCATCGATAAGTTTGTCAACAATTGTGCTGGGCGGTGTCAAGGGTCGGTCACAACTCGATGCGTCCACCGCAGCTACGGCATACGCTGACGACGCCAGGCGCGATGGCCACCGCTCAAACTGCGCGGGCTCCACGACAACACCCACGTGTGAGTATCGCAGGGCGGCAGGCTGCATGAGACTGTACGCAAACTGGGCGGCGGTAATCTTCCGGCTTGTTGGCCCAGTACCCATCATGAGCACAACGTCACCCTCACGCAGCGTGGGCTCCACCTGCGACCACTCCTCAAGGGAGTATTCCTCCTGTGGCTGGAAGAGCATCTCGACCATTTCCTCCTGCTTCCATTGTACGAATACACAAAGTGCCGAGTAGCCGCCAAAACCCAAAATGGTGCCCGTTCCTACGGTCACACACTTGCGTGCGAACCGCTGCATACGAAACCACATCCATATACGGCGGAATGGTTGCATCAGCAACATAAACGTCGCACGTGCATTGTATTTGCTGCTCTTCGAGTCAAACCGTGACGCCAAGCCGGAACTAAGGGAGCTACCGCGTTGGTAGTGCTGCTGCTGTTGCAGCCTAGTGAGTGATGCCGCCCGTTTCGCCGCGTACATTGCTTTACAGGCAAGCAAGCTGCTGCTGCTGCTGCTGCTGTGTGTTTTCGTTCTTCTTTTTTTTTGCTTCTTGTTTTCCCCCACCCGCCTCCCCCTCTTTTTATTTTCTTTTTTGCCCTTCCACACCACACACACACCCACCACCCCCTCCGCCTCTTCTCCACAACCACAACAACCGCCGCCTCGGCGCTTCTCACCCTTTTTTTTTTTTTTTCACAGGCAATGTGAGACGGAAACAGAAGACCCGCGCAGCAGCGATGCGGGGATCAAGCGGAACAGTGAAGGCACGACAAGAATCAACAGCGGCTAAAGACTCCCGCCCCCCCCCCCCCCAAAAAAAAAAAGGAATCACAACAACAACAACAACGTGCATTTATGCAAATGGAAACACACAAACACGCAAATAAATAAATGGACGAGAAAACATGAAGCTCGAGCAGATTAAAAAAAAAAAAATCCTCAGACATATTTAAATAATGTCATGTTTGTGCACACCTTTCAGGGATCAGAATATCCCCCCACCCCACGCAAGCCACCGCCTTCTTACATGGTCCACAACCCAACAACAACACCGCCCCACCCGTCACCACCGCACACACGCACACGAGAGAGAGAAAGAAGGAAGGGCTCATGATGCATTCGATATGTGCACGGGCAGGCTTCATGCATACATCCTCGTCTACATCCAGAGGGCTTACCGGTGAAAAGAACGTGGTGGTGGTGGTGGTCCTCCTCCGCCAAGACCGGCAGCACGCCGCCAACTCCACCCCACATGCAGAGGGGGGGGGGGGAGAAGCCACCACAAAACAAATATAAATAATGAAGATATGGAGGCGATGGGACGCCTCACCTCACCGCTTTTTTTTTTTTTGTTCTTCCGCTCCTTTCACCCACCCCCTTGAATATATATATTTATATATTTATACTTCTTTCTTTGTTTCCTTTGCTGCGGTGCGGTGCGGTGAGAAGAGTTGATGGCCTCTCTGCGTTATCCATTCTTCTCCGCAGTTGCGTGTCAAAAACGCCAAAACCACCACCACCTCCTCCTCCTTCACCAGAGAAATGAAGTTATTTGTAGTTCGTCCCCCCTTTCGAAGAGAGAAAACAAACAAACAAAAAAAAAAAAAAAGAAGAAGAAGAGTTCGTTTAGGCTCAGTTCGCATTGTATCCCTCACAACACAGCACGGCAATGACGGCGACGGCAGCAACAGCAGGTGGATTCTTGACAGGAAGACCTGACCGCCGGCCGTCTTTGCGTCAGCTATCCATCGTCACGATATTCTCGTGCAGGTATTCCTCAATTGAGAAGGGTGCCTCCCACTGGCGGAAAAACGGATGCTCGAGGAGTTCGCGGGCCGTGGGGCGCTCCTGCGGCGCCGGCAGCATACTGATGCGAATAAAGTCCAGGAACTCCCTGCTCAGCGGGCAAGGCAGCGGGAACCGCTGCAGATCTAACGGCGTCTCCATACGGTAGGCGCGATCGAAGGCATCAACACAATCGGTAAAATCTACCGGATACTCGCCAACAGCAAACTCCGCAAGGGTCATGCCTACTGCCCAAATGTCGCAAGGTTTTCCATGCGGTTTTCCGCGTTGTCGCTCCGGGCTCATGTACTTGTTTGTGCCGGAGCAATGCAGATCGTTCGAGGAACACGTGCCATTGTTGCCACATCGCTCGAATTGCAACGGTGGATCCGCGGTAGACTCACTGCAGCTCTCCGGAAAGATGGGATGGAGCGGGCTGATGAGACCGCTGGGGCGCTCACATGGCGGGCCACAACGCTGCGAAAGACCAAAGTCGCTAAGTTTCACGATGCCCTTGTCGTTGATGAGAACATTTCCAGGCTTTATGTCTCGGTGGATAAACCCACGCTCGTGCATATGCTGCACCCCGAGCAGCAATTGCTCCCCAACGACTGCTACTAGACGCTCCGGCACACCCCTATTCACCCACACACGGCCCTCGTCAGAATTCAGGCTATTATTTGATCTGCGCAGAAGCTTCTGCAAACGATCCAGACTGCCCCAATGCATGTACTCCATCACAAGGTCAAGAACCATGTTCTCCTTTGCGTAGAAGGCGTTATACACTTTCACCATAAAAGGACTCCGGTACGCCATGTGGAGGGCCTGCAGCTCCCGCACCACGATGCGCTGCAATTGGGGCAGACGTGTGTCAAGTACCATGCGCTGCTGACAACCCAAATTTGACGGGTTCCACTGGAAGAAGAGTGGTGATAGATCAATGCGCTTGACAGCCAGCTGCTTCCCCGTCGGCAGATGCTCTGCCAAGAAGACAGAGGCTGACGCCCCTTCCCCGACGGACTTAATGATCCGCAGGTCGCCATAACGCACGGTGTCGGGGGCCAGGATGGGAAAGGCAGGGGTGTTGCTCCCCGAGGGCAGGTTCACACACGACGAGGGGCTTCCCTGCGTGGTGTTATCATCCGACTCACGCGCGGAGACAAAGGCACTACTCGCGGCATCCACTGCTTCAAACGACGCACTGCAGCCCAGTGGAGCATGCATCGCGCGTGTGGAGTGACTTTCCCGACGCAGCATGTTCATTCCCATGCTGAGGGACGATGTGCCCGTCGGGTTTGCATCCAGTGTGTATGTGATGGGGCTGTAGGGCGTGTCGACACTCGCGGAGAGAAGCGTGAACGAGTTGTTCGACACCGGCTCCGGTGGAGGATACGCCTTCCGCGGAAGGAGCAGCGTCGTCAGCGCGTCAGTGTCTGCTGCTGACGTGCGGTTTGACTGGGGAATAGAGGAGCTTTTGGCATTCAGTAGAAGAACGCTCTGCATGGTGAGGCATCCCTCGTGCGAAACGCGGAAGGGCCCCGCCAGCAACACACGCTGATCATCTGAAAGCGAAAGAAGCGGGATCGCTGCCTCCGCGGGTTTGCCTACAGTAGTACAGGGTAATATTGGCAGGGGCGCCACAGCTGCAGACACACTGTTTGTCAGTTGTTCTTCCCGATTGGAGGAGCATTCCTCTTGGGACGCACCCAATGCAGAGCCGGTACGTCCTGCTGGTGGCGCAGACGCAGGTGCATGCAGCCCCTGCTGCCATGGCGAACCACATACGCCTCCCCCCACCGTCGTCTGCCACTGCTTTGGTGTGGGCGCGAGCGATGCCGTTGCGGAAAAGAGCGATGGCGGGCGCTTCTTCTTCCGCGGTGTTTTGTCAAGGGAGAATTCATGACTCCACACGGGCCCCTCGTGGGTAGGCAGCGAGGGCCCAAAGTTGCTAGTCGTTGCAACCGCCTGGTGAACTTCGGTAGATCCCTCCTCCGCCAGTTGTGCGCTGCTGCACAAGAGGCTCAGCTGCAGCCGCGATGGGAACCCGACTTTCTTCGCCCACCCGGTTGGCAGCGCGCTGTTATCGCGTGGCGAGAGATCCTGCGGCATATACATTACAGCCGCCCTCCTGCCCTCCTCCTCCTCCTCCCCCCACCCCTCGTGGCGATACGGCCGTCTATGCGCCGTGCGTATGTGTGTGTGTGTGTGGCAGCGGCGACAGCAGCCACAATACCAACCAAAGCGGCTACAATCGATAGCCAGCTCAGAAGAGAACTGCAGCAGCAATACTCGACTGACCACTACTACTACTACTACTACTGCTGATAAGGATAACCACAAGCAGCTGCAAATGAATTCCTGATGTTTCTTCTTCTTGGCGTTGAGATGTAACAGAGGCGAAGGGGGAGGGAAACGATGGTCAGCGAACAACAACAGAGCCACAAGTACATGCCTGCATCCATCCATGCCCCTCCCAAATGAGCGGGAGGAGGTGGTGGCGGTCTGAAGAAATTGTGCGCACGTGTATCTGCAGTTACTGCATTAATTGAAACATAACAAAGGGGGAAATACACAACAATCACGCGAACGCAGGGAGGGGAAGAAAAAGGATGGAGCTACAGCAGCCAGAGGGAAAAGGAAAACAACACAAGATACAAAACAAAACAAAAACAAAACAAAAAAAAACACAAGGTTGATGCAAAGGGATCTGGTGGAGACGCACATACGCACATCGAAGGGACTTCTTCTCTCCCCCCAGAGAAGGCGGCAGCAGCAGCAGCAGCAGCAGAAGCAGAAGCAGAAGCAGCGACGCCAAACAAACGGGGCGGGAGGGGCACCTGCGCACGTGCGTGGTGTGTGTGTGTGTGTGTGGGGTGCGCTCCATCATTTCATTTGCCCCCACCCCCACCACCACCACCACACACGCACTTCTTCTTCTTCTTCTTTTCACCCGAGCTGTTGATTTCCTTTCGTGGGGTTGGCACCCGACTTGTCTTCTGCCTCCTCCTCCTCCTCCTCCTCCTCTTCTATTTGTCTTCATCCCCCCCCACCCCTCCCCACACCCATTCGCATGCTCCCAATAAAATAAACAAAAGGGCTGCTAGGAATATGCTAAGAAATAAAGAAGCATCACACACACACACACCCACCCACACACACACACGTACATACATACATACATGCATACACCTGTATATATATACAGAGAATGAAAATAAAAACCAAAAAAAAAAAGAACCTTTTTTTTTTTTTTTCTTCTTTTCCCCCCCTCCTCTTCACCCGGTCATATACATATAGATACAGATAGATATAGATATATATATATATTCCCCACCCCCCTTTCTTTAATGCAGCGGCCGTGGTTTACCTCAAGAAGCGGCATCCGGGCACCATGCAGCCTATAACGCTGAACTCTGGGACAATGCGCCAGCTGCCGGGGTTCACGCTTCGGTACTCCTGGCAGCACGCACAGAGCGACAAGCAACAGCAGACGCACATGCAATCGCCAATGATGTTCCCCCTTGTGCCGTTCTTCTTGCGCAAGTTGTATCGCGTAAACCAGCGCGCAACAGGACAGCAGAGGATGCAAAAGCAGTGAGGCCACACGGAGCAGGGGTCGTCCAGACTCGAGGCGTAAAGCTTACAAGTGCTACATGGAGCACAGAAGAGGAAGTGCAGAATGCAGAGGCTGACACCAATAAGATCGGGGCCACCGCAGTACGGTGCCAACTTCCAGCACTCCCAGACCGCACCAGCCTGGCCACCCCATACGAACTGGTCAAAGCCACAGATGCCAAGCGGCAAGGTGGCCATGATCTCTCCCATCACATTGGGCATCTTTTCTTCTTCGTCCTCAAAATAGGACTTTCACCGGCGATGATGATGATGATGGGCGCAACAAGTGTCAGCACACACACACAAAAAAAAACTGACAACGACAACAACAATTACGGCGATTACATGCTACTGCTCTTCAGGAGGTTATCAGTGTGCTCTCTTTTTTTTTTCTCCTTAAAAAAAAAAAAAAAAATGGCTTGGTTATTTGCAGTGTTGACAGGCTTTAAAACTTCGAGGGAAAACGCAGCACAACAACAACAACAAAAAAAAAAAAGGGAGGAAGAGAGGAGGAGGCGTCTGTCTGCGACTGCGGGAGCGCACGCGACGTACGCCGCAAGCCGATGTGGAGAGACGCAATAATAATAATAATAATAGCAGCAGCATCAACATCACTTGCAGCCCAACTCATCACACCGTGTCCCCCCTCCCCCTCTCGATGCTCCACCACTGCGTCCGTGACAAATGCACACAGACATGCAGACAGACGCATGGGAGTCACCGCTTCGATTTTCCCGCCTGAAGATCAAATGGCTCCAGCGAGAGAAGTGAGAAGAGAAAAGATGTTAGTTGCAGCGTTGCGACGGGGCCACCACCACCGCCGCCGCACAGATCGTCTCCCCAACTCTTCTCCGGCGACAGAGATGGTGTACCCAGAGGCGAGACGCCAAATGGCGCAGCGCGGGCGCTTCGGCTCGGGTTCTCACGACGTTTCACGACGATAAGTGAGCGCACAACAAACCGCGAGGCGATGCCGCGAATGAACTCCGACATGAAAAGTTTCAACAACACAACAGCACCGATGATCAGCAGAAGCAGCAGCGGTGAGCGGGAGAACGCGGCGCGGGCGAGCGGCATGAAGCTCCAGAGCAGTAGTGCCGCGTACGGCACCGGAATGAAGCCCGTGCGCCTGACGTACTTTGGAAAGAAGCCGGCGCTTGGCGACAGTAACGCCTTCAGGTCATGTGTCTGCGCCAGTGGGTCATCAACGCAGCGAATTTGGATGCCGGAGAGGCGCCACAACACCGTCTCTGTCGCCATATCAAGCAGTGTGAGCTGCGAGTAGCTGCGGTACACTTTGAGTGAGATGCCATTGAACTTTGCCACAAAAAGATGCTTCGTGAAGTCAATGAAGACCTCCGCCAGCAGCACCAGCAGGGCGTCGGCGACGTCAAGCACATGGTACCGCTTGTGCATGTGCTGCATCACCATGACGAGGAGAAACAACAAAAACTTTAGCCGCTCAATCGCGTCGGCCGCCGCGACCTGCTGCAGCGACTCCCTGTTGTGCTTCTTGTACGCAATTCCCTTCAGCTCACTAAAATTGGCGCCCACCATCAGCGCCAGCAGCAGATTTCCCTCCGCGTTCACGGCAACGTTGAGAGTGACGACCGAAAGCAGCAAAGTTATCGCATGTGCCGCGACACAGATGGCGGAAAGGATGACACTTCCAACGGGAAGCCACAGTGACGTCAGCTCGTTGCCGCACTTTTGTGAACGTCGTTCCGTGTCCCGCTTTTGCACGCACGCCGTCAGCACCTCAATGGCCTCCTGCGAGAGGGCCGACAGCAGCTTGTCCGCCACCTCGAGTATGTTAAACACCATCATCAGCTTGATGAATGAGGTGCGGCGCACCACGTGGTAGAGGTAGGCGTACAGCTGCGTCGTGTAGAGGGAGAGGAGGTGGTAGGTGAGAACCCCAACACCCATCAGCGCCAGTGCGACGGCATCACGCCGCTCAAAGCGCGAAAAGGCCAAGACGCATTTGAGCGGGAGCAGCAGCAGCGAAAAGAGATTTTCTGCCAGCCCCAGCATTGTAACCGCAAGGTAGAGCTCAATGTCCGCCAGCATCTCTGGTATGCGGAGAAAGTGCTGCAGCTGCTCCTCAAACCGTATGTCATGCTGTGGCGCCGGCAGGTCCTCCTCCGCGCCGATGGCTGCCCTCCCCGCTCGCTCCCGTCGCGTGGCACCAAATAAACTACACATCAGACGTCCCCGCATTGTCGGACGCCAATTGTTATGAAATGATGACACCCCGCTACCCGTCCCTCCTTCACTTTGGGATGGCCGGCTGGCTGCCGGAGAAGCAGACACGGAGAAGAAGAAGAAGATTGTCCACCACCACCACCACCACCACCACCACCACCACCACAAGAACAACAAGAACAATAACGATCAGGAAACAACCATCGAGCAGCAACAACAAAAACAAAAAAGACAGCCGTCAATAGCGATAATGGGCCAACGGAGAGGAGAAACAAGAGGGCGACGAAACGATATTACCCCGGCTAAACCCCGTTGTTTGTTTGTTTTACACTCCTGAGGGTCTTGACATAAATTTGTTTATTGAAGCCTACACACACACACACACACACACACACACACACACACACACACACACACACACACACACACACACACACACACACACATAATTTCCCGCTTCCAGATCCTCTGGCGTTAGTGTGACACCTGTTCCTGCAGCTCCTCGACCACGTGCGCAAACTGGCCATCCCCCAACTTCTGGCCCTTCCTTGTCTTTCGCCGCTCCTCCCTGACCATGTCGTGCACCGCCTTCTGCACACGCTGAATGAAAGGCACCAGCTCGGAAAAAATGTCCTCTGGCTTCTTCCGCGCGTCCATGATGCCAAAGTACTGCAGGAAACTCGTTCGCGTGTGGTTGAGGCGATCGTACTCCCTCTTCAATTCCTGCAGACCTCTCGTGGCTTCCATCGTGAAGTCAACGGCGAAGGGAATGAAGGGGTCCTCTCCGTCAGTGCCAAGATCAACCAGTTTCTTCTTCACAAAGGTGCAGTGGTTCTGAAATACCTGCAGAGCCTTCTCTGCCTCGAGCATCGACGACTCCACGTCTGCCCAGCTGATCTGCATGACGTTCGCAGCCAGAACGGGTTTCATTTCATCCACAAGGTGCAGCGCATCGATGTTGCGCGACTTGACGGTGCTGATGAGGTATGCGAAGAGTGAGACCTTCCCTCTGTTGTCCTTTGTCAACTCCAACTTACCCAGAAGGCCTAGGCTCACCGCGCCAGCGTTACCCCTGCGTGCGTCGCCGTGGTTCATCATGTTGCCGAAGCCGAGCAGCAGGCCAAGATAGTACGGCAGGTGCTTGCTGTTTAGCACGGCGGTCATACTCTCCTGCAGTCGCTGCATGGGCTTCATGACCGCCTGCCTGCTCTCCTCCCACTCCATTGAGAATAACCAGGCGGAGACCCGACGCTTGAATTCTGGCATGGTGATCATCATCGCCATGTATTTCTCCTGTGGTTCGTACTCCTCCTCCGTCTTCTTCCCCGAGCAGTTTAGGAACGCCGTGCGAACCTCATCTGTGGGCGATTGTGCAAGCATAGCGCTGAGAGCCTCGCGAGAGAGAACGTTTGCGTCCAGTTCAAGAAGGGCACGTTGCACATTGGGGATGCTCGGCAGCTTGTGGAGCAGAATGGAGAGATTGCGGTGCACATCTTCGCGCAGCAGCAAAACCTTCTGCTGCTTTGGCGGGGCTGCCGGCTTCGCCTCTACCTCCTTTTGCGAGAAGAGCTGCTCAAACTCCTTGTAGTCAAAGGCGGTGTCGCACACCGTCCCCGCGTTAATCCGAGACCACAGAGAGTCCACAGCGTCGGGCAGCTGGAGTTTTTCCCAATGCAGTGGCTTCATCCGCTTAGTCGGCGCAGGTCCCTTGAAGAAGACACGTGACTCCGCAGCAGCTGCTGCCGCCGTCGTACCCCCAGCCGCCATCGATGGCATCTTCTTCACGCCTAGCGGTGGCGGTGGCGGTGGCGCCCCTCCTTTTCTCCCCGGAGGCGGCGGCGGCGGCGGCGGCGGCGGTGGCGCCCCTCCTTTTCCTCCCGAAGGCGGCGGTGGCGGTGGTGGGGCCCCACCAGTCGGGCCCGGTTGCGGTTGCGGTTGCGGTTGCTGCTGCTGCTGCGGTTGTTGTTGTGATGGAGATTGCTCGGGGTTTGGCCCCTTTGGTGGTGGTGGTGGTGGTGCAGCAGCAGCAGCAGCACGACCACTGTTGTCATCATCATCATCATCATCATCATCTGGCGGTGCGTCGCTCTCGTCGCTAGGAGGCGGCAGCATCATGTCTTCGTCGTCGTCGTCATGTGGCAGCCCAGCATCAAAGTCCCACGCGGCATCATTGCCCCCGCCGTGCCCCACCACAAATTTCGCTACAATGGGCCGAACGTCGTCTGCCGTGAGAAACTTTTCCACCAGAGCCGTGCGTGCGGCACGGATATCCTGCTGCGCAGCGGAGACGTCAATGGGCTCCATCCCGCCGGCTGCGAGCTGTTCAATCTGCAGCCCACCTCCAGCGCGAAAGCGTCTCGCGGGGTGATAATTTACGGATGCGGATGGCAAAAGAATATTCATTGCACGTACGGTCTCTTGCGCTCGATCGAGCTCCTGCTTCAGCATGCGCACCTTGGCTTGCTGTTGTTGAAACACGTAGAGCGCGTCCATCGCGGCATCGCACTTGCGCTTTGCCTCCTCGTACTGCAGCCGGTACTTACTGGCCTCCTCCCAGCTGCGGGGGATGGTGAAATTTGCGAGCCGCTGGAAGCTCGATAGCTGCTTCACCACATCGGGGTCCTCAATGGCGGTGAGGCGCTTCATCAGCGATATAACGCCACACTCTGTCCAGCGAAACAACAACTTCTTCGCCTTCACCTCGGACACCCCCTTCTTCTTCTTGAGGAGGATATTCATAAAGAGTAGCGTGTTGTGCGTCACGAGGAGATCAGCGCTGCCCAAGAGCGGCACGAGCGGGGCGTACGGCAGAACACCAACGCCAATACGTTTCTTCGCCGCCTGGTTGATTATCTTGTGACCGGTCTCCACCATGCCACAAATGACGATAAGGGTTTCCAGAGTCGGCTTGGCGATATTCAGCGGCACCACGCCGCCATCAGGTGGTGGCACAAGCAGGCCGTAAATGCGCTCTACAAGCTCAGGGGATTCAGCAATCTGCTCCACAGCATTGACGTACACCAGCAGGTTGCGCAGTACGCCGAGCATCGCGGCCTGCATGTTGCCGCTCGCCGCCCTAATCTGATGCAGAAGAACATCCAGCCCGTCCTCGTCCAGGAACTGCTCGGCAAACTCTGTAGACTGCACGAGCGTGATCAGCTCCAGCACCAACATGCGCTTCCGCTGTCCCTGGTTGTCGCTGTAGAGCAGTATGTCGATCGCGGCGCGAGGAGAGATGCCGCCCGCGGCGGACCCTCCAATAGGCGAGACGGAGACGTTTTCACGAGCAGCCATTTTCTCAGACTACCAGAGAGAGAGAGAGACAGGCGGATGGGGAGAGAAGGAGAGATGAGGGTGCACCCAAAAGGCAACACGTGAGGGAGGAATACACGCGCAGAACAAAAACAACGACGACGACAACTAAAATAAACTCAAAGGAGGGGGAGAACAATTCCAAGACGTACACAAAACTTTAGCGAAGCAACAACAACAAACAACAGTAGCAGTAGAAGTGTTGGTACAATCGGTCGCAGAGCCTCCATTATGCCCCACTCTCAACCTCCTTGAGGGCCATATTGACAGGTCTACACAAATGTGCTATTTCGCCCCGTGTCATTATGGGCTGAGTCCTGCAGTCTCGAGTTCAGTGCTGCCAGTGCAATGGAGCGGCGTCGCTCTGCATCCTCCTCTGTGGATCCCGGAAGTAGCACGACATCGGTGGCGCTGCGCAGCACGGGAATCGACACGATGCCCTCCAGTGCTGCACCACCACCCCCACCACCACCATTGTTGTTGTTGTCGTTGTGCTGCTTGTTGACGCCTAGACATGCACGACATCTCGAGACGACGGGGTTCAGAAGCACCTGAAAGGCGACTGTGGCCTTGGGGTGAAAGAGCCGCTGGAGCGCCCACGAGACGCAGAGACCCACAAATGCGGGAGTGAAGACGCTGCCTTGGAAGATCACTGCGCTATCTACATCCTCGTCGCCAATTTTCCGACGTCCACGAAACACCCAGTCCACAATGATCGCAAAGAGCAGCAGCATGGTTGGCACGTGCTGTCGCTGAAGTTGTGCGGGCTGGAGTAGAGGAATGGCGCCACCCATTGGTGAGAATGCAACCCATGGAACAATAATTGCGGCTGAAGTGGGCCAAATACCACAGTAGCACTGAAGGAACCACGAGAATCCCACTTGATACAGCAGCGCACTCAACACAAGCAGCACAGTAGCCGTCGCAATTGCATTCACCACAATCAGCTGCAGGAATGTGGAGGTCCCAATGGCAGCCTCCACCGTTACGCCAATGGTGAGCATGTATCCAACGCTGCAGGCGCAGAGTATGGGGTTTGGCTCCACGAAAATGTAGCTTACAATGTTCCACGAATAACTATGAACAGAGAATGTGTTGGCCGGGATAAGGCCAAAGACACTTGGAATGGCTGTCGAATACAAGCTGAGAACCATCGTCACACAGAGCACCGCGGCGATGGTCTTGCTGGCAGCACCACCTTGTTGCATGATTCTCTCTCTCTCTTTCTATACACACACACACAGGGAGGGAGATATATATATATATATATATATGGACTGAGAGGAGAGGAGTGAAGAGAAGGGCGCAGACGTGGAGAGGCGAATAAGGGATGCGGGAAATAAGAAATGAAGAATAATTAATAATAATAATAATAACTGCGATGGACGCGTGCAGCCACGACAGTATGGGGTAAAAGATCTCTGCGGTTCAGTACACACCATTGCCCAAAATGGCGACGGAGGAGGCGGAGAAAATGCCACCATTGCCGTACACCAGCGCTCGCTTCGGTATCGGTGTGATTTGGCGACTTCCAGCAGTGCCTGCGAGCTGATCGACAGCCTCCATGATGTTGTACATTGCGGGAACCTCCCACGGGGCACCAAAGCACTGCAGGCCGCCATGCGTGTTGATGGGAAACTTCGAGGGGTCAAGTACGCCCTTGTTTGCAAGCATGCTCGTGTACACGGCCTCCACAAACGCACCACCCTCTCCGTTTGGGCAAAGACCCACCGCCTCGATGGCGCGGATGAGACAAATTGGAAAGCAGTCGTAGAGACCAAAGAATTCAATGTCGTTAGTCCCAAGTTGCGCGGCACGAAAGGCGAGTTTTGTCGCCCGTTTACAGGAGAAGAGATCGGGGGTAATTTCTTCAATGGGTGGCGGAAAGAGAGGACCAGAGGCCTCGGCGACAGTCACAACCACCGGTTTGGAGCCGTCCAACTTCTGCTTTGCAAAGTGTTGCGCGTAGTGTTCCTCGCATGACACGATAAGTGCCATCGCACCATCGGCACGCCGCGCGCACTCCAGCAGGTTTGTGACTGGAGCGATGGGGCGAGAGCGCAGTACCTCATCCAGGGTGTACGGAGTACGGCAAATGGCGTCAGGGTGACGCGTCGCCATGCTGCTCATCAGCACGGGCACCATTGCGAGCTGCTCGCGCTTGAGTCCGTATCTCCTCATGTGCCACTGTGCGTACCTGTCGTAGCCATGCGGTATGGCTGGTGTATCAAGGTTGCCGCCTGTCACACTGTCATTAGCACGCTGTGCAAATGCTGCGCTGCTGAGACTCAAAACGGCGTCCGACGCGACAATAGCGACAGTTCGGGCCCACATGTTCCTGATGAAGTTGACAGATGTGCCAAGCGCCGTGATGGGTCCAGCCCCGCCGGTGTCGACGGTGCGCAAAAGGATCTCTTTCTTGTGCTGCACAATCCCAGATACCGTGGCAATATGGTGCGCCTGCATGAACTGTGGCGAGGCCAGCGACGGGATTGCCACGAGCCCATCCAGGTCGCACATCCCCATGTTTGCATCGGCGAGGGCATTGCGAAGTGCCTCAACGGCCAGCGCGGTGCTTGACTTACCGAGGCGCCCAACCGCCGTGCGGCCAAGACCGACAATACGAACAACTTGCGCAGGCATTACCACCGAGCGAAATGAAGACAGGGGTTGGCGCCACGCCAGAACCACTTGATGCGATTTTCTGCCACCACCACCACCACCAGCAGCGATCAGAGTGCCGTTGCAGGAGTGTACATATGCACATACGAATATATATATATATATATATATTGTAATATAATATACGTATGCACATATGCGGGCGAGAAACAAATAAATAAAAATAAAAACAATAAAAAAGAGGATGCATGTAGATGTATACAGTATATATATATATATATACATACATGTGTGTGTGTGTGTGTGTGTTTCTCGGTTATTATTCAGCACATCCAGCACCAAGCCCATGGAAGCGCACCCCCCGAGAGCCCTGCACTCACGAAATCCAGCCGCTCGCCAACACAAACCAACCCGCAGCGCCCGCAGCATTCGCCTCCACAAGGGAGAGGTACGCCACGAGTGCCTGCCCGGGAGTCAAGGCGCGGATAGGCTCTTCAAAGACGACAGTTGCACGGGCCACGCGGACGCAGCCGTCCTCTGCCTCATGCAATTCGCATTCTGAAAAGAACAGTGTCGCCGGCCGCAGAGGCTCCTGATGCCGTGCACAGCATCGGCATAGAAGCCGCCATTCCCCTCCCTCTCTCTGCCCAAACCAACGCGGATGCAGAGCCAGCGTCACATGGCACAGCTCGGCGACCGCGTTATACAGCAGCGGATGATCCCAGCGGTCCACGAGCCGCACGGTGCGCAGATAACGCACAGACCCGCTTCCCTCCGCTTCATCCACCGCCACCCCCTCGCAGTCCTGCAGTGGAAACAACTCCTTGCCCTGCACATAGTAGCGCACCATAATCCCATTCTCGCTTCTCCCTCGGATCAGTTGCCCGAGCGTCAGACTGTACGCTGGCAGCAACGAGTTACAGCCCCGCGGAAGTAAGAGCCCCGACGCCTTTATAATGTCTCCGGTTTGGGCGCTTACAAACGTTGTTTGTTCGCCTGCCATGGCAAGTCGCGTGACGGCAGAGCAGTTCGGATCGATATACTCCTCCAAGAAGCGACCGAATCCACCACCACCACCCTGCCCGGTTGCACGTCTGTAGTGATCACCCACAAAGCAGAGTCCGGTGCTTGTCTTTTTCGTGCTCACACGCGTCAAACCAAAGTGAGCTGCCACAGTGCGCACGTCTGCCTTCCGCTCGAAGACGTGACCCAGTGGAAAAATTGCCCTCGACACCTGCAACCTCGAGAGGCGCGACAGAAAGACTGTCTGATCGTTGAGGTCTCGTCCTGCAGAAAAGGGCCTGGCAACGACGTACCCCCGCGGCAGTGTTTCCGTTGCGGCATTGTTGCCAGAAACAGCAACGGTTCGGGCGTAGTGCCCTGTTGCAATGTACTGCGCACTCCCCTTGGTGAACAGTGCATCAAACTTTACCTCTGCATTGCACAATATGTCAACGTTGAGTGTTTCCCCACGGGCGTAGGCATTTAGCATTGGCTCGAAGCACGTCCGCACATAGCAGGCGCTGTAGTTGTGCAGCGGCAGCACCTCCCCACGTCGCAGCAGACCGACCGCACGAGCCACATCGGTGGCATCGAAGTAATCCTGCTGTGCCGCCTCGCACCAGCGCCGTCCTCCGCCGTCCTCTACGGCATCTTCCCAATTTTTCATAAAGACGGGAAGATAATGAACGGGCGCTTCGGGGCTGTGGGAGCTCCTTCTTTCAGTCACCCAGGCGGTGAAATGCGAACACGGTCGACGCTGCTCGAGAGCGATTTTCACTTCATCCAAACTCAGCGGAGATTTCAAGCTCCACAGAGCCTCCACATCGCGCCAAAGCGGAGCGCAGCGCCGGAGAAACAATGCGGCGACAGCACTGTCGACTCCCCCAGACAAGGCAACGGCCACCTGCACGACTGCTGGAGCCATGACACACACCCACACACCTCCTCTCTTCCTGCTCTCGCTGGACTACGCCCTCTCGTGTGGTGCTACCCACTTCGACACGACAATGCATCTGGCACAAATTTATGGGCAAAGTGAAGAAAAACAAACAAACAAACAAACGAAAAAAGGAGATCCACCTGAAGCACAAGTGGAAGAGAGGAGGAGGGGTGAAGAGAGAGGGAGAGAGAGAGAGTGTGTGTGTGTACGAAGAAGTGGCGAGCGAAGTGCAGCGCCAGAGAGAAGAGGATGAAGAAGGGGCGGAGTGAAGGTGATACGATGGAACGAAGAAGAAGAAGAAATATATATATATATATATATATATATATATATATACACACACGGGACAACGCCGCTGAATAGAACACAAAGTGGCGCTGAGGGTTGCCCATCGCTTTCAGCAACAACAACAACAGCAACAAGGCCAGCGCGCTCTTCTACAGACCCGTGTCGCCTCCATTCGCCAAATGCGCAAGCACCGAGACACCGTCGGCCAACTGGTCCTCAGTTGCCGCACGCCCCATCCTTTGGTGGCAGGCGGCGATGTACCACATGAGGTAGTCGCGAGTGGTGGTGATGATCGCGCCGGCTGCGACAGTCAGCAGACGTACGAATCCTGTGAACACCTCTGGATCACACGCGACGTTCACAAGCTCCTCACGCTCTGCGGCTGAGAGAGTGGACACCTTGCCATCTGTCTGCTGCTTAATGATTCTTATCCAATACGACAACACCGATGAAAGCTCCTGGTACATTCCTACATTGCAACTGCGTATGTGCTGGCGCTCCTGCGGGTTCAGCCGCTGCAGGGCAATATTTTCCGTCGTGCCCTCCCCCATCTTTTGCGTCTCCCACATGTTAAGAGTAGACGTCTGCACCATCGCCGTGATGTGCAGAACTTCCAACACAACCTCACGGAATTTTGAAAGATTAATCCGCATCACGAGAGCCGAAAAGGCGTTTAGGCCGCCGCGGATGGCAGCGTGTGGGAGAAGGGCGCTGCTTTTGCCGAGCAAAGGTGCATCACGTCCCTTCGGCGTCGATCTCGCCATGAATTCCTCCATTTCAACAAAGTGATTCACCCGCCATAAAATCGCAAAGAAGGTACCTGCTGCCTCCAACACCAGTTCGGCGAACACCTCGTGGGTTACCGGTGGTGGGGTCCACGCATTGCACTGCTCCCGCCGCTGTTTCGTGTCAGCACCGTTGCCCCCCACGTGGATGAGCGGTGGGGCGGGGCCCAGCACCTTTGGCAGCGGGGAAAGCAGCCGCGCCATCAACGTGCAGTACTCTACCAGCTCTTCATCAGTAACAACGTCTCCATGGAGCCGAAGCGAGCTGCCACGCAAAGATCGCGCAAATTCCTCCCGCTCCAGAGATGCGTCAACGACTTGCGTGTCCTCCCCATCACTATCGACGCAGAGCATCCCAGAGCCGCGGCTCCCTGTCACCATGTGTACCTCCATGGTACAGAGCGCCTGGATGGCATCACTTCCCGCCTGCGCGTACGCGGCGAGTGAAGCTGATCTCTTTTCCTCCACCCAACGATGACCTGTGTGGCCCGCGTCCCTTGGCACAATGAGCGCAGCGGGAATGTGCGATGCCAACAAGATGAGGCTGACACAGTCCGCCACAGTATCAAGGAACGAGGTGTCGTTGTTGGCTGTTTGGTGCACCACAGAGACAGAGGCGCAGTGCATGAGGGAACGGACGGCCAGCGTTCGGATCTGCGCCGAAGAGCTCGGCGACACGGCAAGGGGGAGCATGCAGCGTTTCATCACAATTTCCGCAACAGGCTCTGGGTGATCGCCCGACAGGAGTTCGTGCGACATGAACTTCATCACCAACGGCAGTGTGGCAAAAAAAGACGTGGGTGAACACATGTACATCATCGTCGACGGGACGCAAATATCGAACAGTGCGCAGCGCACAAGGGTCGGGTTTACAACGGTGGATCTGCAGTCTGGCGCGGCACGAACCAGCAACGCCTCCAGCACGGCCTTGGAGAGGTGCATGGCAAGGTGTTGAAGCTGCAACGGCTGAAGCTGCGTGACAAGAATGTGAAGTGCGGAGATGACCTCCGTGCGTGTCTGCTGGGTGTGGCACTGCAGCAGGAGACAGATGCGCTCCAGTGTGTGAAGCAGAAGGGCATCTGGGTGCCTCTGAAGACTTTGAACCAAAAAATGTAGTAGGCGCAACTTCTCTGCACCCACCTCATCATCCCTGATGACCGCCTTGTGGTGGTCCGCAGAGGAGCGAGGCGCCTCATCCTCACAGGGAGTTGTTGCTTCATCCGGCTTCAGCGCACTTGTGCAGATGATGGAGAGCTGATCCAGACACGAGTGCGCGCTGTCCACATCACTGCACATACCGCCCATGTATGCCACCTCTGAGAGAAGTAGTAGCAGCGTGTTCCGAACCCTTTTCCGTAACTGTACGTGCACAGCCGGGGTGCCAATGCCACAGCAGAGTGCCACAAGTTTCCGAAGGGTGTGAACGGCCAGGCTGCAGATCTCAGTCCCCACACTGGCCTCCTCGGAGAGCCCGCGCACAATGGGCTCCAGCAGCCGCTGCCACATCAGAGCCATGATCTCCAGCCGGTTGTACGTGTGGAATCCGCCCCCCGCCCCCGACCCTGACCTTCCCTTGGGGGATCCCTCGGCATACACTGTGCGGGAGAAAAGTTCCTTAATGCCCTGCAGCAGGTGCATGCGGACCACCATGGACGTCTCACAGCGTCTGTAGCACAACTGAAAGAAGGCGTAGCAGTCGGCGACCTCGACATGCTTCGACGCGTCACCCTCTGCGTGCGACGAGTTCCACAGAGCGCCTAACACATCCACAACGAAACCCACCAGTGCATGCAGACACTCGTCACCTTTTCCACTTCGCACATCGACCGCATTGACAAGTGCTGGTACGACAATGCGCCTAAACCCATGCACGTTGATTAACCTCGTCCCCACCGTCCCCTCGTCGAACTGGTCGCACGAGATTGAAGTGTAGCTAAGGAACCTCCGCAGAACGTCCAAGGTGACAGTGAGACTAGGAGCATCGATGCTTTGGTCTACTAAGATGGTCGCGATCCCATTCAACATCGCATCCACCGTTCGCCTGACAGGGGAATCGTCCCCAAGACATTCACGGCATGAACTACGCGTGAATTCCTCCACACGAGAAAAGACAGACTCCAATTCAACTCGCATCAAATGTTGAATTCTCTGTTTCTGTTGTTCTTGCTGCCGCTCTTGCTTCTGCACGGCGACGATCAGCTCCACCACGGGTACCCAACACTCTGAGGAGAAGTGCACACTGAGCGGAGACGCGGCAACCTCCAGGACAAAGCTGTGACACATGTCCCGCACCGGCGCCAAGGAGGACATGCGCAGAAGCGCAAGCTGCGAAGCGCTGCATTCCGTCTGCAGATTCAACGCCGCGGCCACGAGAAAGCAACTGTGGAGTCCCCTCACGCAGAGCATCTGGGCGTCCTCCGGTATCTGGGCGCCCTGAAGTGCAACCCCAAACACGCCGCAAAGCGAGGGCCAGATACTGAGGAATAAATCCTCCGCGGCGACCCACCAAAACTCTGGCGATTGCTCCCTCACTGGTGGTTCCAACCGGCTGCTACGGCACATCAGTCCCTGCGTCTCCCTCACCAGCCGCTGTCGCACCGCATCAAAGGCAAGCCCTCGGCGCTCCTCAGAGGAGAAGAAGATGGAATCCATGTTTCCGGAAAAGACCCCAAATGCCTGACGCACGCTACCGTTACCCACTCCCCCCCCCGCTGCCCCTGCCGTAGTAACGCACAAACCATTCAAACCCGACAACGGGTGGATGCGGATCTCATCAAATATATTTTTTGTGAATCGTATCGGAAAGTCTTCGCCCTCGTTACACCCTCGAAGCTGTGCGTAGAATGAGGCGGCTGTCATCTTCTCAGATGACACATGTGGGTTGTGCAGGTTCGTGTTTAGCATGAGAATCCCTACACCAAGAATAAAGCACGCGTTCTCTGATTTGAAAGGAAAGGTATCGATCCCCACACATTCGACGGAGTTCATCCGAAAGTACGCGGCGCAGAAGAACTCAAGCAGCCGTTCAATGCGTTGACCCTCTTTGGGAGGCTGCACAACAGTAAACAGTTCCTTGAGTCCATCCACAAGATTCTTACCCGCAAGCGGCAAGGATTCCATAAATACCTGACACACCTGCAGCGAATACACCGCTGGATGGGAGATGAACTCCGCGATCGAGTCGGGATTCAACGACGGCGTCTCCATGAGAAACTGCGCAATACGACGCACCTTGGCCTCAGCTAGCGGTGTGGGTGGTGGCGGTATGTACTGGTGCGCCCAATTCTTCTCTGCCACGCCAGCACCTCCATTCGGGTTCATCTCCTCGTCCGTGACATCAAAGAGCTTCCGCATACCCTTCACAGGGGAGCTGTTGATGATGTCGACCATACGCTGTTCCTCCATCTTTCGCTCACGATTCGTTAGCCTCGGCAGGGCTCTCCCACCAGGTATGTCGCTTTCTTTATGCACGTGCACCGCAAGAAGTTCCACCGCCAATGAAAGACCTTGAAGTGCAAGGTACGGCAAGGACTTTCTCGCCTTTTTTGCCTTTCCCAACTTGTCGCCAGTTTGGCTTTCCTCTAAATCAGAGAACTCCTCCGGCGTGGCACGCCGCACCACATTCGAGAGAGTCGAAACGGTCTGCTGGACAACATTCAATTGATGCCAACGCACATTGAGGTCAAAATGCTGGTAGAGGCGAAGCAGGAGGGATGGCTGACCAGGAGCACCCGGCACCCTGAAGAATGTCTTGATAACATACAGAAGCAGTGCCCGTCGCAATGCGGGCGGCGTGGTGTCCGTTTCCAGCAACCCAAAGATACAGCTGGTGTGGAGGAAACCCACCTCAGATCCAAGGGATTCAGGGCATCCCGCAACAATTCGATGAAGCGTGTCAAGGCCCGCGTCGAGCACTGCAGGATCCAACGACACGAGACATTTGAGAATGCCGTCAGCTATGCACTTCCTCCACGTGGTGCGTCCAAGCATGTGCTGCAGCTCCTCCACGTGCTTCTCCGCCAACATCGTCACGGTGTCGTTCAAAATACGCACAGCCACGAGTTGCCCCACGCTCTCGTCGCCGCAGTGCTGCGCAAGAGATGAGATGTACTCTGGTGAGAAAGCCAGAGGCACCACTGACTCTAGAATCAATGCGGCCGAGCGATAGATGAGCGAGCTGGCAGATGCAGAATTTTCCGACTCTTGCAGTGAACCCGATGGGACTCTCCAGTCGCCTGTGGACGACTGCTCCCGCACATTGTTTGGCCCACATTCCTCTGCAGATGTATTCTTGCATGCCAAAAACGGCGGTGGCGGTGGCGGTGGTGGTGATGACGAGGACAATGATGATGATCGCACCGACAGCAGCGGGGACGGAGGAGGAACTTCTCGCTTTCGCCGCCTCGACGCCGCCGCGGTTGGCGTCACCCAGTGCGCCAGACCAAACAACTTGGCGCACACATCATTCCTGAGCGTCCCCTCTTCCTGAGAACCCGCAACATCCCTCCGCAAAAAGACAGAAATCAAGTACCGCACGGCGGGACGGATAAGGGTGGTCAGATGAGCAGTACTAGCGAGGAACGCGGGTCCAAATAGGAGCCGCAGCTCTGCCCCTCTCCGCTCAGCGATTTGGCGCGCCTCCACCGCATACGACGGCGACTTGTCATTGTTGTCTTCCACCCGTGCGTCCTCCATGGCGCACAGGTGTCGCAGCTCTTCCCGAAAGACCTGTTGGCCAAAGATGATTGCACATTGACGCATCTGCTTTAGGACGTCCACGCACACTTGTGCGGCAAACCGAGTAGAGGCCAAATCCTTCTGACCTGTAAGAAGTTCCATACACTTCAAAATGGTGTCGGCTGACACTTTGATATCATGCGAGAGGCGGACAAATAAGGAGCGACGCAAGGTGCTTGCATGCTCGCTGCCGCACCCACACGACGACTCCCGTACCGCCGGTGCCTCAGTGTAGGCGCCCTGTACAGCCTTTTCCAGGGCACTCATAATGATAGAGAAGCAACGAACAATAGAGAGCCGCGACGCGTTGCGTCCAACCCCGCGCAACCTCGGATTCTCCGGAAGATCACTAGCGAACAGCTTGAAGAGAAAATCCGCAAGATCCTCCAGGTTCCGACCTCCAATGTTGCTTGAGAACGAAGTCACGTCGTTTGACTGGCCTACAGATGCCACACCGTCTGTGTTCTGGTGCACGTCTACCGTGAAAGAAGAAAATTCATCGCCCTGCGGTGTTGAGGTGGAGGGAGGAGCCATCGGCATCACTGATGCCGATGCCGATGCCGATGCTTTAGTAGTATGCATGAGGTTCCCGGCTAGTTTGCCATTTGTATCATCCATGCCCTTGCTCTCCCCCATGTGGTCCTGCTGCTGCTGCTCTTCCCCCACCGCCACCGCCACCGCCGCCGCCGCCGCCTGCAGCTCCTGGTTGGTCGACAGAGTGGCAGCCATACCATCGGATGGAGTGTCGATGGATGGTCGCGGCGCCCCCACCCCATCCACTTCCTTCACCCAGTCTTCTACGTCTGCCAGAATGTCGCCAAGTTTGCCCTTCTGGTTTCCGCTCGCTAGATGTTTGGCCTGAAGAAGAAGGGCGCGCAGCTGCACCAAAAATGCAGAGCGGTTCTCCGCATCAGCCACTGACCCCCGCGGGGCGTACTGCATTCGTTATGTGTTTGGTGCACGCACACTCCCAACCCCCCAAACACACAGACACACACACACACACACACACACACACACACACGCAACTTTTCTCCACCTTTAAAAACAAAAAAGAACTCTCCTTAAGTGCGTGTTACTTTTGAGTTGCTAGAAGCGCGAAAGACAGACAGAGAGAAAAAGAGGGGTGGTACAGAATAGTAACGGAGGCAAGTCACATGTGTAATGGAGTAAAACAGCAGCAACAACAACAACAAGAGAAAAATGATAGCAACAGCGACAAGTTGTTTGTTTGTTTCCGAGGGGAGGGGCCAGAGGATGAGCCATGGGGGAAGAAGAAGAGAGAGAGGGAGAGAGGGAGGCACTCTCAGTGCTGCAACGCCTCTTGCAAACACTCCACAAGACGTGTGGGGAAGTGTTTCTTCTCCCATGAGTCGCTGCTGCCGCCCTTGCAGTGATACCTTAGCTTCTGCTTCATCACGGAGACAAACTCATCGAACTGCAAGACACCATCGCCGTTGCGGTCAAAAAGAGCCATGACGAGATCCAATTCAACATCTGTGAAGGGCGTCACGCCCGCCGCCTTCATGGCGCGGTTAAGTTCCTTCTTTCGCAATGGGAGTCCGGAGGAGCTGAAGAGTTCCACCGCCTCCGTTATCGCGTCGGTGCGTTGCATGACACGATGGAAGGCGATCCATACTTCAAGCGTCATGGTGTCTCCGCTGCCGCGCATCTTTTGTATGTTCTTGACAATGTGAAATGGGAGGTGGCTACCAATCATCTGATTCGCGATGAGTCGGCCAAACTGTTCGGCGGTGATACGGCCGTTGTTATCCGTGTCGACCTGGCGGAACTCGGCCTTCCACACCTCCTCGTTGATGGCATCAATCGTTTCAGTGATTGAATCGTAGGGGCAACGCCGCTGGCCACCATCGCCAAAGAGTCGCCTCACAATGCCGTTTGTCCGACCGTGCGTCAGCTCCGCTGCCTCGCCAGGGTTGCATCCCAGACCCCGCAACACACCCGCAAATTCATCGAGACTCAGTGTGCCAGCGCAATCCTTGTCTTGAATGGAAAAGAGCATTTGCATGTCATCCCTGTTCGCCGTCAACAACGCCATGAGAAAAGAAAACTCGTTCAGGCTAAGATAGGTGTCGCCATCTGCATCTAGTTCGGTGAAAAGTCGGGTCAGTCCATCCAGCGAGGACGGCTCGAGTGGCTCGTTGCTCTTCAGCACCAGCAACGCGCGTACAAAGTCGTCCACGTTCATGCACTTGGGTCCGCCCTTGCGCCGACAGTGGCTGGCGTAATGCTTGAAGCGACTGGAGACGCTGCGCAGGTAGTACGGGATGAGGTACTCCGGTGTGTCCAATGGGTGACAGAGCGCGGCGGTGGCAGTGGCAGTGGCAGTGGCGGTGGCGGTGGCAGAAACAGCGAAGCACATGATGCGGAGGGCGAGAGCAGATCTCGCCACAAAAAACGGGAGGCAACACGAGCGACACACAGCGCAAGCAAGTGACAACCGACGCCGCCATTCACCGCAGCATTGAAAAGGGGAGCGACGTAGCGGCAAGTTTCGAGCGAGTGCCAGCAGCATGGGATTTGCCAAGACCATGCAGCGGCTCTGTGGCACGCGACTGTCTGGCGCCCAGGAAACGCAAAAAAAAAAGAAGCTAATTTTAACTTTCTCGCTCGCTCTCTCTACAAAACACAAAACACACACAAAAAAGAAAGAAAGTGGAAGTGAACATTTGAAGCATAAACACTACAAATGCCATGCTTCACCACCTCCTCCTCCTTCATGCACGGCCATGAGAGAAGATCTGTGAACCACACGTGCCCCACCATCACCATCACCATCACCATCACCATCACACACACACACACACACACTCTCTCTCTCTCTCTCTTTCTGTACGTCAAAATTGTTACTCTTTAGTTGCCGCCTCCGGGCACAACACGCCCACCACAGCTGCTCCCGCTGCTGGGTCGTTGCTTATGCTGAAGTATTTGGCCGTGTCCACAACATCCTTGGGCCCAACGCATAAAAGAGACTCTCGCATGGCCTGTTTTTGATCCGGGTGCAGGTCATGCAGAAAGTACGACTCGCCGTAGGAGTCGGCAGAGTAGGGTGCATCAATGTTGGCAAACATACGAAGTTTTGCCTCATCAACTCGCCGCTGTGTGATGTTGCCCACATCGCCAAGCCAGTTGGCGGCCTGCTCAAAGATGCCGATGGTCCGATCCGGCGTTGGGTCGCGGTAGCTGCTCATGGTGATGCCGCCAACCTCCCCCTTGAGAGTTGCGTCTGCAGCAGACCCATACGCCCCGCCTTCCTCGCGAACACACCGGTGCAAGTACTCGTTGCCAAGGAGCCGACAGGCGACACGAAGTGGCGCCTGATGTGGGTGGTTCCAGTCCAATTCGTTCGCGATGGCAATGGCAGCATGGGAGGTGTCGATTGGCAATGTCTTACGGAGCTGCATTTTATTCGATGGCCGCGCCAAAGCTGGCAAGTTTAGGCGCGTTGAGACTGCCGCATCGGAAGAATCGAGAGGAAACCCATGCAGAAACGCGGCCAGCATAGCCTCCACTTCTGGGCGATGTTTTTCCTCGCAGGTGGCCCAGAGGGTTCCGCGGCGAATGTTTAACGCCAGTGACCGCGCAAATTTCTCGTGGAAGGTCAGAATGCCTGCGACGGCGGCGCGCACAATTGCCTCATCACCGCTCTGCAGCCTCTCCAGCATGGTTGAGGCATGCGTAGAGTGTGCCAGACCAGACCATTCCTCCTTTACAGCTCCACACCGAGTCAAACGCGAGACCGCCAAGGATGCTGCGATTCGATTGCCCTCATGCTGCAGCCTCTGTATCACACTGGTGCAACGAGCCTTGGCGAGGGAAAGAGTGCGCCCTCGCACCTCATCACAGTTAGCGGAGGTTCGCGGCTCCAAAAGCGTTCGTTTGAGAAGCTCCAAAGCTGCCTGCAGTTTCTCCTTGGTAGTGTAGAAACCAAAGCTGGTACCAGCTATGTGCTCCGAGGCTCGCCGGTACGACTTGTTAAGCTGCGGGGAAAAGCTGAACCCGCCACACACAAGTTCCATGGCGATGGAGAATTCCTTGAATGAATACGGACCAGCACCCAAGTTGGTCAGAAGAGTGTGGTAGAGAGGAATATCGGCCAGCGCAGCGGGGTCACCGCTTTGAATGCAGTGGGTCAGCGACAAGCTGAAAGGTGCCAACCCATGCACATACACCAGCCCGTTCGTTGGGCACGCAATGGTGTAGAGGGAGGAGAGGTTGTCATTACCCCCCGCTGGCTGTGGTAGAGGCTCCTGAAAGGATTCACGGGGAATGTCCTTCACGGTCAAACTTGGGAGCACATCCCCATTTTGCGGCGCCCGTACACGCTCCAGCCACGCTGCCGTCTCCTTCTCCACGACGTCCTTTACGGCATCTGTCGCACCCTCATTTAGCTTCTCATTCATGGAGGCGAGTGTGTCGCGTAGGGAATCCAGAAAGTTCCCATTGGCTGATACAGACAAGAGCACACGGTGGTGATTTTCGAGGAGGTTTTTGGAAATGCGTGGCAAAAGTGTCGCAGCCTGTTCCCCACCGAGCCGCCGCAGGTGCGGAAGCCAGTCAATAAAGTCAAGAGGATTATTCGCAGCACGGCAGAGTCCCATCGCACAAAGATTCGTGCAAAGCGTCACACCATAATCGGCTGCTCGGTGTCGTTGCTGCAGTTCCTCCTGGAAGATGACAGACTGCACTCTTCTCTGATCAAACCCCTCCTTCTCCACCTTGCGCAGGGTTGAGATGACGGCGTCCAACACCTCCTCCTCCACGTTTGGGCGATCCTCGTCCACGCCCTCCACGCCATACGAGACAAGCGGAGAGGATAGGTAGCTGGAATATCCCCGCATTGGTGTATAACGACTGCCAATTTGTGACTCGAGAAGCGCCTGGTAGAGCGGGGAGCTCGGACCGCTAGAAAGCAATGAATCGAGAACGCTTAGATCCACCATGTCCTCCAGCTTGTTGTCCTCCTGCTGAATCGCAAAGGAAACGGAAACGCGTCTCTGGCACCGGGGATTCCCCATGGGGTTCAGCGGTCCCTGCAGCGATACCCTCTTCGGTTGGTCAAATCGGTTCTCTGGGAGGAGCGTGGGGACCACAGTGACCGCGCTCCTTGAGAATAAAGAGAAGTAGTCATTGAGAATCGCCATCCATGGCTCTGGGTTCTCCTCGCCATATGTGAAGGTGATGCTGTTGCTGGGGTGATAATGTCGCTTGTGAAAGGCCACAAGCTCCTCGTACGTTAGCGACAGCACCTCTGGCGGATAACCCCCCGAGTTGTGTTCGTAATGTGTGCCAGGGAGCATGACCTTCATCAGCGAATGGGCGTAGTGTTGCGATGGCTCCGAGACCACACCACGCATTTCGTTAAATACGACGCCATTGTGCGCCAGCCGCCGTTCCGCCCCTCCGCTCGCGTCGATTTCCACTCGATGCCCCTCCTGTCGAAAGTCCTCCTCGCGCAGGAGAGGGTGAAACACGGCGTCGAGGTAGACACCCAGTAGGTTGCAAAAGTCCTGTGCATTCGTCGTGGCAAAGGGGTACAACGTGTAGTCGGCGCCAGTCATGGCGTTCATAAAGTTACTTAGGGATCGGCGCAGCATCATAAAAAAAGGATCCCGCACGGGGTACTTTTTGCTTCCGCACAATACGGTATGCTCCAGGACGTGTGTCGTTCCCTTGTCGTTTTCAGCAGGAGTGCGAAACCCGATGCAGAAGGTGCTGTTTCGATCATTTGTGTCAATGTGATAATACACGGCACCCGTTGGGACGTGCTGCCACTCGTACGCGACAAGATTCAATTCATCAATACGACGTGTGGCCTTGCGTGTGAAGCCGTGCGCGTTTTCCAGGTGGAGCAGGCATCGCTTTCCCCCGTGAGCGGACGGGGTTGTTGACACGGCACAACGCGACACAACACTGCGAAGAAACATTTAAACCCCCCGCCCCGCCGCCCCCTTTTTTGTCTGTTATTTTTATTATTTTATTTAAAAACAAGTGCTTCTTCTGCGCGCAGTTGAACCTCAACGACGGACAGGGGGTGAAGGGAGGCGCAGCAACAGCAACAGCAGCAGGTGGAGGATGGTGGCGTGCACGTTGGTGCACTCCTGCCTCCACACGCACGCAGAGAAAGGCGCCAGTGGAACCATCCCTCACTGACGCAGCGGGAGGAGGAGACAAAAAGTAGAAAGACACTCGCTGGCGACACACACACACACACGTAACATTTCTTAACTCCCAATTCGAAGAGGAGGGGCGGCGGGGGAGCGGAAAAAAAAAAAAAAGAAAAAAAAGGGGGGATGGGGGCGGCAAAAACAAAAACAACAACGCCCGCTTTCTGATGGTGCCGCCTCGTGTGCTTCTTTGCCTCTTTTCTTCTCCTCCTCCTCCTCCTCTGACGATGATGATGATGCAGCGGCGAGAACGAAAAAAAAAAAAAGCGCAGAAGAATTTGGGAAAGAAGGTAGAAACAGCGAGGCCAAGAAGAACGCAAGAGGAAAGAAAAAGAAAAAAGAAAATTTTTTTTTTTTGGAACAGGAGGAATGAGTCTTGACGTTGCAACCTCTGCCAGGCCTCGCACGACACCGTCATACTTTTCTGTCGCAGACTCCCTCTTTAATGGAGACTCTCAAGCCGCTTGGTAAACTACCGGCGCAACTCACTCTTCCACCTCGATAACAGAGTCCTTCACCGGATAGCGACCGCCGCCGCCGCCGCCGCCAGTGTGAAGAGCATCGTTGGTTGCATACATGTCTCCCACGTCCTCGTCGTCGATGCCGAAATGAACAAAATACTGGCGATTTTCACGGTATTTCACCACGCCATACACCGCCATTGCTGCCACGAGCAGCACGGTACCGCATATGATTGAAATTGTCAGCAGGTGGTTGCCATAAGTCTTTACAATAACGGAGTCATCCCCGTACGCAAACATATATTTGCTTCCCTCAACCGACGCGATACCAACATCGCTCAGAATCGTGGAGTTCTCGCTTCCAAGGAATGTAATATAGTTTTGCCTTTCCAGCGTACTGCAGGATCTCCCCTCGTCAATGTCCTCGCAGATGATCGAAATGTACATCACCTGACGGTCCTCCTCATTGTGCGTCATGTGCGTCACAGTGAGGGCAGCGCGAGGGATGCAAAACAACCGACTGAGGTGCTTCAAGAAGTCGTCAGAAACCTTGCTTTCGTTCAGGGTGAGCTTCAGACTCTTGTAGGAAATCCAGGGGTTTTGGCGTGTGTTGACTGGCGCCATGGGGCACTCCTCCTTCGTCACGGGATCCCTGGGATGCGGAATTGGTGTCTCGCTGGGGCGGCTGCCACTGCTGTCGCGGGGCGGATGGTCGGTGCCCACGTCGGAAATGCTCGGCACCTCCGTCCAATGCCCGCTGTGTCGCTTGTAGCAGACCTTGAAGGCGCCGCCTTCCTTCAGGTTCCACCTCCAGAGGGTGTAGGTGGTGCCGGCGCCGTAATCGTCACTTGGGCCAAGATCCGTAGCCTCCGGCACGCCACCAGCTGGCGTTGCTGTCGAGCATTCGTCGTCATCGCGCGCAAACTTTGCCCGGTCTCCGCCGGGCCTGGTGTCCAAGTCATATCCATAAAATTTAATAACTGCATCGGTACCGACGAACACACGCCCCTCGGCGTCCTGGCCTTGAACAATTTCGTAGTAGGACGGGTTGCCGTCAAAAACACGCACAACGGCCAACTCGGAGCTGGTCGTGTCCCCCTTCGCACGGTGGCAAAGACGGTAAGACCCGGGAACGTCAAAGAAGTACTCCTGCACAATTAAGGTCGAGGTGTCGGTGAATGCATCGAGATTCATCGGAACGGACGGAAGGCGCAAATAACGTTTACTCAAGAAGTCATCTGCGCATTCCTCGTCCAAATTCACAAGAGTTACGGTGTCCTCCTCAACTTTTCGCAAGTCGGTACCACTCGGATAGCGGAGTATAAACTTTGTCGTCGACGTGCTCCGGACGTAAACAGTGCGGGGCACCAGCGAGATCACCACGGGCAACTGGTCATTGTGAGTCTCCGCTGCGCTTTGCGTGTAGTCCATGATCGCACGGATCTGCAGTGAACATCGCATGTTCGTGGCCAAGTTCATGAACACCAGAGAAAATACGGCTTCCTCCGGAAGACGAATGGCAACGTTGCTTAGGGATCCAGCGGCATGATCCTTCACGTCGAAATCCCTCACGACAGGCCTTCGAGTGGTTCTGTCCTTCCATGTTGCTCGGATGACGAGGCGGTGGAGGTACTCGGTCTGGTGTTCCACTCGACAGGGGTCCGTGTCCCTGTCACCAGCGCCGCCCTTGAGACTGGTGAGTTCATACGCAAGGCAGGTGAGCGTCAGGTTCCGTGACTTCCTTCGCAATTCATATACGGTCGATGCCGCATTGGCCCCCGCAAAGCCACGCAGCTCATCTCCATTGCAGGCTGGATACAAATTCGCTCCATGCACAGCGGCGCTGCAAGTCAAAATGACAAGCGCGAAAACCAAAAAAAATTTCATGCTTCGTGGCACAGTCATAACAAACGCACCGCTTCTCGGCCAATTACACACACACAGAGAGTGAGAGAGTGAGTGAGTAAGCCTCCCTCGCTTCTATTTTTTTTGTCGATGTTGTTGTTGCTTGTCAGCTTTCCACTTCTGGTCTCAGGAAGACGCGACGGGGGTGAAAAAAAAAAAAAAAAGGGGGGGGGGGGGCAGTTTCACCATCCATCCATCCAGGCGAACGAACGAACGCAGCACACACACACACACAAAAAAAAAAAAAAACATCAATCAAGATCCCACATCTGATGTGTTTATACGTATGGGTGAGTAGCAACAGCAGCAAGTGGCAAAAGTATCACTTTTTCTTCGCTTGCGCGTCTTTACTCTTCTCCGACGCACCACCACCAGCACCACCAGCAGCAGTGGGCCCTCGCTTTACCGACCCTCGTTCCTTTTGAAACAGATCCACTGTTTTCATCCGCAGCTGCCGCATTCGGAAAGACACCTTTGACATTCGCCGCTTCACCTGGTTGTCGAGGATTTGTCTCTGCCACGGCGACTCGAATGCATTTTTACTTTCCTTGTCAAAGAGCTCTTCCGTGTAGTGGTGCTGCGCCGCGATTTTGTTTTCGTATATCCCAGGATATGCCCACTCGGGTGCGATGACGGGATCCTGCTGGTCCTTGAAAATAGAAATGGGAAGCGACATGCCCTCCTTCCCGTACGTGTACACATTCAGTGGCACCTCCTTCACCTCAACAAGCCTGCGATTCTCCATGCGGCCGTAGTAGGCGTGCTGCAGCTTCTTCCTTTCACGTTCAAGCTCCACCTTCGTTGGTGCCGTATCATACGGGAGGTATGCCTGAGTGTACTCGGGGGTGTCTGAGGGCTTTCCAGCCCGCTTCAAGAAGACATGCGTGGCGAAGAGGCGCCTGACGACTGTTCTCCGCATCATCATCGCCGCCGCCGACCTCTACACCCGACACCTTGACGTGCCAAAATGATAATTAAAAAAAAAAAGGGGGGAGAATGAGAGCAATGGGGGAAGACAAGAAACAAATCAACAGAAGTCCATTTCCGGTCATCCCGGGAGGAGGAGGTGGTGGTGGTGGTGGGGCCCGCAGCAGTGATACTGCGCCACCGTAAATCCGACAAAACACACATGGGGCCACTTCGGAAAGGCCACAAGACACATTTCCCAGCGCACTGAAAGAACACCACCGATATATATATATATATATATATATATATATATATATATATATATATGTGTGTATATATCTTTCCTCCTATCCTTCTCTCGTTCTCACGTGCCTGAAATTCATGCCTAAACAGTACTGCTACAGGGCGCATCCAATCATCGTGTCCTGCACTGCCCCCTTCCCTCCTTCCTCTTCCTCTTCTGCCATTCCCACCCACCCACCCCTTTTTTTTCCTTTTGGTCTTGTTTGAGTTATTTCGGTTCCTCCGTTTCTTCTACCCGTTTACCTCTCGGACTTCCACCCACCCACCCACCCCAACTCCAGAACAGCCTCCCACACACACACACACACACACATACATACAGACGCCTTTCCACTACAAGTCGACAGACCACAACTTCCCTCCTCCATCCAAAGAGAAGATGCGCACAGATGCATCTGTCCACATACTGCTCCCCCACCCCCACCTCCCCAAAGCCCCGCTATCTCTACCACGGTTTCTTCCAGTATCGGAAGGTTGTACGGCCGTAAATACGCCAGTTGGTGTTCTTCTGTGCATAATGCAGAATTATACAATTCACAAGACCCAGCGTGGTGAACACCTTCCAGAACATAACGCGCCGGTCGTCGTACTCTGACTCGGCAGACCAACGCAAAAAGTTAACAACATCCTTCGCCATTTGGCTCGTTGTCGCGGGGGTGCCATCCTCGTAGTCCACCATCCCATCGGACAGAGGGGGTGGCATAGAGAGCACGCAGTCCTTAAAATAGGGATTCCAGAACTGTCCGGGTTTCAGCTCGGGTGCAAAAGGGGGCACATCCAACAGCTCCCCATTGCCCCAGTTGTATCCCGTGATGAGAGAGAAGATGTAATCAGGTCCACCCTCCTTTCCGAACACAGCATGCTGCAAATCCGGCGGCTCTGAGCCATTATTCGCAAACTGCGCGGCACGCTGATTCGGAAAGGGAATGGGAAGTGTGTCAGTTGGCTTTCCTGGGCGGGGATTTAGCATGCCCTGGGAGTCAGGCTCGGAATCAATTACCTCATACTGAGAGGCCAACTGCTTGATTTCCTCTCGGGTCATGAATCCCTGAAAATGTGTGAAGGTCATGCGACCCAATGCGTGACATGGAGCAAACACCTCAGTGTAGATCTGGCGCCCACGACGCACGGAAGGCCAGTCGAGACTGTGCCATATCTCATAGCGGTCGTTATGGTTCCAGTACCAATCACGCTTGATGGGGTGAGCCTTTTTACCAGCCATGTTACCTCAGCACTACAAACCGCGGAAACAAAAGAACCCTCCTGCCACCGCCGCACACACACACAAAAAAAAAGAAGAAAGACAGAAGAAAAAAAAAAAATAGGCACACTGCAAGAATATACCACCACCACCATGCTTCCCTTTTTTTATTATTATTATTTCTTGCTCTCAGCACGACAGTGCGTGTAGAGAGAGCAGAGGGCCCCAAACAGCGACGAGAAGAGCGGACAC
>JASANX010000977.1:0-11987 GCA_030849745.1 Trypanosoma scelopori | reverse complement strand
TCCCCCGCCCCCCCCCCCCCCCACCACCACCACCACCACAGAGTCTCAGGGTAGAAAAATAGTGTCCTGAGCAACAGGGTGACGCCACCATCAGCCATTCTTACACCACTTGCGGTTGTCTGCAGCGTGTGTCAAGAAGCAATTGCTCCAGGACATCGGCAACAACGGAGCGGAGAATGGGGTTTGTCGAACGCACACGAACATTCGCTTCCCCGCTACCAACGACGGTCACATCTACCACAACAGGGCTATACGACAGCGTGCCATGGATCTGCGTTGCGTGGGCCGCAATAGCCCCAAGATTCGTCTCGCCATCCGCATCCAGCACAACCTGGAATCCCATGTCCGTTAGGGTCTGACGCAGAACTCCCTTCTGAAATGACCCCAGAGAAAAGCGGCGAGTGCAGGACGGTACGGCCCCCACTTCATTGTCCAGTGTGTCGTATGCCATGTCACCCTTCTTCTCGTAGGGGTGCAAAAAGCGGGTGGTCGTAATTGGAAGAGAGAGAAACTTGATCACCGTCGTGCGTTCATCCAGATCCTCGTAACACAATCGCACCGTCGGGGCTTGCTTGTATGGTGCCAAGGACCTCGCGGCAAACTCCACGTCCAAAGCTTCACCAACAACGAGGTCACCGTGATCATTCCTCGATTGCAAAAGCAATCCAGCGTCTACCCCAACGATCTCCACAACAACACCACGCAACTCCGATGCGGTTTTGCCTCGAACCACAAGTCTCAGATGGGCATCAGCCCCGTAGTACCGTTGCTCACAATACAGCTCCAGCGACTTGTCCGTGTAGAGGATGCCTGTTGGTTGGACAAGTAGCGACAGGAGGAGACGTTGCATCACGGCTCTCTCATTAGCCATACTCTCCAGCTGCGTCGGTGCACGGACGCAAAACAACGCTTCCATGTCGGGGTCCCTCGTCAACCCTGACTTTGAGCACACGTCAGGATGGAGGGGCTCCGGTAGCCCAGGTGAGACGCCCCCACACAACGCCTTTCCCGCCACTGCAACAGCAGTCGCTGTGCCTTGCTTTTTCAGAGAGTTATTCAAGGGTCCCGGTATTTTTGTTTTCTCACCAGATGGCTCGTTTAAAGTGATGGGAAGATTCTCTCCTTCAAACGCCGGCAAAGGCCCCAACACCCTCTGCAGCAGCTCGTCATTTCCAAGTTCAATAAGTCCAACATACTCCATGGCTCGCTGCTGCAGTTCTACATTAAAACTGCTTCGGTACGCTCGGAGTATTTTCAATACCTTCCCACGCACACTCACATCGTAGTAGTTGTAAAACTTCACAAACGTACTCAACAAAAGGCACTGTGTCTCCTCCGATGCGTCGTTGAGGTGAAGTTGCAGGACAGTCACCTGCATAGGCGGTGAGCTTTCTGGATTCAAGGCAATCTGATAGCCGAACTCTCCAAGAATAATGGCTGCAACGCGCAGGAGAATATCCGGGACAGTCTTTCGGCCCTTCAATACGTAGAACAAGCTAGTGGCTGCTCTCTTTTGAACATGAGGCTGATTGACCACAACCTGCACAACGCGGTATATAATCTCTTGAGGAATGAGACTTCCTGCCTGGGCAACCACGGAAACAACGACGTCTACGTACCACCCATAATCCGAGCAGTACGTTTCCGCTAAACGAGCAATGGCGAGTACAAGGCACTCTTTGAATGTTCCATCCGCAATGGGAAGGTACGAAAGCAGCTCCTCAATGACACCTGTGGCGCTCTCTGCGTCACACATACTCACTGTGACTTCTAGTGCCTTGATACGGATAGAGACATCAGGGTCGTGAAGGGCAACAATAATATGCGGCTGGTACTGTCTACAGTACATACGGAATTCCGCATGTGATCCCCCCGGGGCGCAGAAGCGCGCCAGCAAACTAAAGCCCAGGTAGCGCAAATTCGAGTCCTTCTTTTCCGTGACAAAGGTACTGAGCACGTCCAGACACTCCGTGCGAAGTTTGGCGTCAATGTCCCAACTAATGACGAGTGAGACCACCTCATATAGCACAGCATTCATGACACTAACACGGTTCATGGTACCCCTTTGTTTCTGTTGCGTCTGGGCGTCCCTCAGTATCTTATCGGTTGCCTGAACAATTTTTCGCAACACCACGAGTACCCCCTCCCTCAGTTCTGAATCTGCGTCAGGGGCGGGAAACTTCCGGAGAAGCCGAATAGACACTGCCTGCAGCCACGGGGCAGGAACACCATAATACACGTATCCTGCATCAGTGTGCTTTGCAAGAATGATTCTCCGAAGAAGCTCAATGACTTGATGGGGGACCAGGTGAAATTGATGAATATTCGCCTCATCGATGCATCCCGTGAGGAACTCAATGGCGCAGCCACTCATACCAAACGAAGGGCTCAGAACGAGGCCAGAGAGAACGGGGACGACGTCTGCGAGATCAACAACCTCTGGGAACTTTCGATACATGCGCAAATATGTTAATATGGCCTTTTTACGAAGATGTACTTCCCTCTGATCGCTTAAAAGAATGTTTTTTACCCTTTGAGACATCACCTCTGCAAAATGCTTTCCACCCGCGTTGGCAATTGCCGTAAGTGCCAGACTCATATTGAACTCATGCTCCGACATAAGATCCTTGTAGATGGTGTGCGTCGCTAGAGTCAACAACGGGTGATTCTCGTGGAGAAAAACGGTGGCGGAGAGGTAACCAATCAGCTTCTCTGCTGGGGACACGAGTGCCAGCAGCTTCACCCCCTCCATATGACCAAACTCCACCGGGTAGCCAAGCATCGCAATGAACATCAGCTTACAGACATATTTTTTGCGTTCGTACGTGCTCATTGTTGCGGTTTCTCGAAATTTTGAGCGAATCTTGGCCAATTCCAAATCGATGCGCTGACGCTCCTCAACCGGACTACTTGTTGCCTTCCGCACATCTTGTATAAAGTGAGCCAACCCTCGCATATCCATCTTTTCTCTTGTGCAGTGACCCTTTCTAGTGTAGAGAAGTACACACATATGTATACATACCATGCGACGGCGACCAAGTTGCAACAAGACGGGAGCAATCGGTTGGAGAAGACCCAAAGATGAAAGTCGATCAGCCAGCTCTCCCATCACCTCCCCCCCACCCCACCCCACCCCCCCCCATTCTCTACACTCAGGCATTCTTCTGTAGAATGAACAAAACGCCTCCCATCACCCTCCCTCCCTTGTGCATCATGATCCTCTTTTCACACCTTTAGAAATCTGGACAGGAGGGAATATTGCCTCTTCACGCGTTAGGCGCAATGGTGAGGGAGGGACGACTGAATTATCCTTCCGTCTTCGTTTCTTCACGGGTGTCGCTGGTGCCAATATCTCTGTCTCTCCACTAAGCTCCTCCAAGGATGCATAGACATCTCCCTCTTCCTCTTCCCCCACCCTCTGAGCGGAGAGGGAAGAGGAAGAAGAAGCTCTGTTTGCCTCACCACTGGATTTCTCCTCATACCCACCAGCCACCTCCGTCTCTGGCATGGCTCCCGACTTCCGCTTGGTTAACATGTATGCAGGCAAGCTGCCACGAGGGTGGGAGGATGGAGGGGTTTGCAACCTACAGAATGGCAGCGTGGATAGTCTTCCGCCTCTCACAGAATCCAGAGGTTCCTGCCGTGGTGCGATCCCCTCGAGGGTGGAAGCACGTGTGTGGCCCTTGGTGCTTCTCCTGCTGGTGCCGTCTCCATCCTTTTCCTCATCGCCGACAGGGGCGGAGGAGACAGTGTCAGCATCAGTAACGGCCGTCGGCAATATTGCTGCATCAGTGTCGAGAATAACTCCCATTACACCAGCTCGTGATCCCGATTGAGAAACACTGGTACGGATGCGGAAAAGGAAGTCACACCCAAAGTTGACTTTGAGCCCATCAAGTACGGTAGAAACTTCCTCAGGAACCTCCACAAGAGCTCCTCCGGGAATGGCGTTCGCCGTCCCATACCGGCGAGAAAAAAGACTCCACGGCGCTCTCATCAAGACGTCACGCAGGATGTTCGGGCCAACTGAGAGCTTTAAGAAAAACCGTGGCAGGAGAAACGCCTCCAACTCCTCTCCATCATCTTTGAACATTTTCAACCTACGACGAGGCGTCATCTCTGACGGAGGCGCAATGTCCCAGAGCAGGATTCGTGCTAGGCGAGCAAGCACCTCAACCACTACTGCTCCAAAAGGTAGCCGCACCGCGTCGGAGGAGTGCCTTCGCTTTCCAAGATGACTTCCCATGCTCTCGACCGCAACCTCGCAGGAGGAGAGCAGTTCAGAGGGTTTCACTCCCTCCTCTTCGGCGTCCGGGTCCACACCAAAGACGAGGCGGTGAATATCTCTCAGAGCCTTCTCGAAACTTCCATCATTACGAGAGACGCGTTCTGAAACAACACGAATGCACTCCGAGAGAACTTCTTGCATTGCTATACGGTATGTGAAAACGCAAGAAAAAGAAGGTGTACATACATATATATATATATATATATGTGGGGTGGGGAATAGACGAAACAGGGAGAGGAACAGTGAGGTCGACGGATCAGGATGAGGGCCGCAAAGAAGACGAGTCGGAAACCAGTTGCCGTTCCTCAAACTCCATTCACAAGAGAAACGCAAACCGTGTACGATGCTGCAGCTGCATTTCAATAATAGAACTGTCCAATTTGACCCATCGTAAACAGAACAATATTTTAAATACACTCATGCCAAGACCGCCCTTTCACTCCTCGTCCATCGCATCACATCACACACACTGCCGCCGCCGCCCAGCGGCGATAACCAGGCGGGTGATGTACGGCCAGAAAACAAGTGCCGCAATGCATGAGAAGACCCACTCGCACTCTAATGTTTCAAAGGAGATAAAAGAAGAAAGGGGTGGGTGGGTTGAGCGGGATTCGTATTTCAGCAGATCATCCCACCTCATTATCTACGCGAAGGTTTCGCCACGCAAGCCTCAAAATACCAAAGGGAAAAAAAAAGCACTGAAACAGCCAGAAGCCGATAAGATATATGGATGTGGAGAGAGAGGGAGGGGTACACAAAAGAAAAGTGCTTTGGGAAAAATTTTGCCATCACGGATCTTCACAAGGGCACAAACACTTGACGTTAATACCAAGAAGGAAAAACAACAGGAAGCAAAAAATAATAATAATAATAATAATACAACACTTCCATAACTATAATCTCCCTCCCATTCCTCACAAATGTCTCCTATTCCTCACAGATGTGAGCTCGGGGCAACCTCAGTCTCTTTGGCAATGCCGCGGACGATCCCCACACACGCATCCAGCTGTTCCAAGGAAACAAACTCATTGGGTTGGTGTGCCTGCAGGATTGATCCGGGACCACAAATAACCACTGGCATGCCGATACCTTGATACTCCCCAGCTTCCGTAGCGTAAGCCACCTTACGCACTGCGGTGTCCCTGGTCAGACGGCGCAGCAACAAAGTAAAGGGATCATTCTCATCAGCGTCTTTACACGGGGGTGCAAAGGCCGTCCTCTCCATTTCGATGTGAGCACCAGTAAACTCTTTTCTCATCATTGGAATAAGTTCATTTTCCACAAATCCCCGCATCTTCTTCTCAAAGGACTCAAGTTTCACTGAGGGAAGGTTTCGCATTTCACAGACAAATTCACAGAACGCTGGGATGGTATTGACGGCATTACCTCCATGAATGAGGTTTGTAGATACAGTTGAGAAGGGGACATCAAAGAAACGATGGTGAGGACCGTGAAATTTAATGTCCTCTGCCGTCTCACGTATCTTGGCAATTAGTTTGCAGGCGTAGTCGATTGCATTACACCCCTGGTCTGTCAGCGCATACGATGAGTGCACTGCCTTGCCATGAACACGAAAGCGGAAAAGTGCGATTCCCTTGTGAGCCACCACCAACATGTTAGACGTCGGCTCACCGACGATGCAGCCATCAGCCCTGATCTTGTGATCACGCAGGAACTCGATCAACACCTTGACGCCGAGACACCCAACCTCTTCGTCGTAGGTCCATGCAAAGTGAATGGGCTTCGCTCGCTTCATCTTGAGGAACTCCGGCGTGAGTGACATGCACACCGCGATGAAGCCTTTCATGTCACACGTGCCACGTCCGTATAGGTTTCCGTTTCTTTCCGTCAGTGTGAACGGGTCACTGTCCCACTTTTGTCCGTCCACCGGCACAACGTCCGTATGTCCCGAGAGGATGATGCCGCCCTCCGTTACGCCGCCCTCGCCAGGCAGCGTTGCCCACAGGTTGGCCTTCGTCTTCTCCGCATTGTACACCAGGGTGCAGTTTACCCCGAGTTCCTCCAGGTAGTCTCTGCAGTAGTGGATCAGTTCGAGGTTCGAGTTACGGCTTGTCGTGTCGAAGGCCACAAGCCTCGCCAACCATTCTTTGGTGTTCATCACTTAAATACAGTGAGGTCAACAGAAGCAAGCTCCCCCTCACCCGCAAGAAAAAAACAGCAAATGTGATGATGGAAGAAGAATATGAAGAAAAACAAAAACAAACAAACAACGACTACTACCCCGCTACGTCCGACGAACGGCCTACGGAGTTGATAGTCTCGGCCGTCGCCGACGAAAACACCCCGCCACATGGCGGAGGCGAAGGATCGTGCAGCAAAAATGATGCAAAAGGGTAATCCAGCTGCTCAAAACATCCCAACACGGATCGTGTGAAAGTGCCGGAAGAGACCAAGGCGCTTTAAAGCCATATCGTCAACCAGACAGGTGAAGCCAGTCATCCCAAGCCGCAACCTCTCATTATACAAGCTAGTCATTCCAGTAATACCCCACGTAACGAAAAGGAGTAAAAAACCGTTCCCGCGTGGAGGTATCACAGGGCTGTTTTGAGCGGGTATCCCATCTCTAAGGAACAACAACAACAACAGGCTTTGATTGGGTACAAGGCATCTTCAAGGAAATGACCAAATACGATCAAGGGATATCGTGCAGTCATCTCTGCCGTTTCCCACACACCGGGTTTAGCGCAATGGATGCGTGGATAGAGGGAAAATCAAACAAGGAGGGGGAGGAAGAAGAAGGAAAAAAAAAAAAAGGGAAATGTATGACAATCCTCCAAACGTCACGAGTCGTACGACGCCAAAACAGACTGAAGGAAACGAGAGCCACATTCAACACAGCAGTCCAGCAACGTTGAATATCTGAAGCAGGTGATGTTTCACTCAATACGCAAATACCATGAAGTCACTGCCAGTGCCATCGCATCCTGTAAACGGCGCCTCAAGCAGTCCTAATTTACAACAGCGAGAGCCTCAGTGGGTTCTGTTCTGATTGTCCCAGAGGCTGCATGTATATATATATATACTTCCCCGAGAACGAAAATTTTGTGCTTCAGCCACGACATTCTAAGAATCTACACGAAAATGGGAGAGAAAGAAAAAAAAAAAAGAAAATGAGCCGTGCGCTGTTGGCAAGAGAACTTTTGCTCGTCAGCTTCTTGCTTCCCACCCCTCTCCTATCAGTACCTCCAAGGGTAGCAGCGGTCAGTGGTACAACACGGTACAACAACAGAAGGGATGGGAAGGGTTAGGAGCCTCCAGCCCACATCTCCATTTTTTCTCTATTTCTTCTTCAGGACCACCACCACACGACCAGCGGGCCGGAAGACCTTTTACTTTCGTCGATGGATGTAAAACGCTCCATCCATCGAGCACCACTCTACACTGAGCTCCTGCCAGCGGTAGTCCGTCATTGAAAACAGTTCAAAGGCCTCTGGGTCACGAAACACGGCAACAGAGCGGCTATGTGGGTAGAGATCATCGAAGCACAATATTCGTGTCCCTGAAGGAACCTGTCTGAAGCGCTCTGAAAGGTAGTGTGTCAGCGACTTTGGGAACAAAAGGTTTGATAGCAAAATTGCTGTCTTTCCATTTTCTTCCTCGAACATTGACCTCTTGGCAAGAACGCTTGTCATGTCTGCAGCAATTATTTCAACCTCGGGCATCCTTCGCCCTGACAAAGACTCAAGTTGTGGTCTGATGCTCTCCCATGCGGCCCTTGCAACCTTGGCATTGTGCTCACTGATTTCGACACCGACGCAGCGAGCACCAGTCAGGTAAGCCACTTGAAATAGGACAGAGCCATTGCCACAACCAAGGTCGTAAAACGTATCTTCAGATGTAATTTTCATCAATCGTACCATACGGGAGACAAAGGTCGGCAAAAGCGACTTTGCACACAGATGCCGTGACCCCGCAACTTCTGTAATGCGCCTGTACTGTAGACCACTATACACACTGCTCAACAAGCCATCAAGAAGATTGCAGAAGCATCGCTTGTCGATGCAGTGAAAACACCCGCTGTCATTTGCTTCATTTCGTAAAGGCAGTCGATAAGGCTCTTGAGGAGATCCACTACCTTGCTCTCCATCATGCTGCGAGCAATGTTGATGTACTGCGGCACAAGTCTGATGCTCTCCTTTACAGGCAACTGCAGCCTCACATTGCACTTTCAGTGATGCTGCGCTTCTGGAGCGCTTGCGTTGAAGAAGTAATCCAGGCATTGAAACAAGATGAAAAAACAGAAGACTCTTTTCTTACGGTTTAAAAACCGGAATTAACTATGTGACCAAAGAAATAGAGGGCAAGAAAAAAAAAAAAAAGGTAGTGCCAGTAGCAGAAACAACAGCAACGAGAATAGTTATGTATCTATATATAGCTACATAAATGAAGAGTATCGATAGCCCCAGCCCCACAGGTATATGTCGGAACACTGTATACAAAACGCCTGGAAATTTACTTCCTCAAAGATTCTATGCGTCGCTGTAGAGTCTCCTTTTTTGTCTTAAGAATACTTCGCCGAAACTCCTCCTCGGGAGGAAGAGTAACATCCACAAGGTAATCTACACATCCTTCACGATTGCGTTTCGGTGGGGCTGCGGCATTACCATTACCATATCCAGCCTCAAGCCTTAGGCCACGCTCCACATCCAATTCTACCTCACGCAAGCGAATCTCATCCCCACGTGAAGCAAGGTGCTCCAGGTAGATATGGCTTGAGTGAAATGGCCTATCTTCAGATGTTATCGAGTCCTGTGAGTCGGAGTCCAACTCCTCGGTCATGCACTCCGCACCACCACTACCCCCATCACTTTGCAGAACTTCACGCTGAGCCTCAGGCAAATCCTTGGCACATCCAAAATACACCTTTTTCGATAGGGATACCCTAGAATTCCCCCCAGTAAGAGCCATCAACCTCCGCTCCCACAAGTTCTTCTTTGAGATTAGATGATTGACTTCGTCGTTCCTTGCCCTAATTACCACTTCTCCATGTTTTTCAATGCTAAGGAGTTCAGGATTACGCATTTTAGCAATCTTATCGCCAATATCTTGCTTCAGCCTAAATAGAACATACTTCACCACCCTAATATTCGTAACCTCAAGAGGATTAGATGGAATGGTGCGCAGACCCAACTGGGATAGCCGCCCTTCCTCGGTTTTACGCTTTGCCAACTTGTAAAGTATTGTGCTCTGCCTTTCATTTTTTCGCGCTAACGTGCCCTCAATCTCCCGTAGGTGGTCCTGCATTTCCCTACAGTTACAAAAACACGCCCACAATGGGAAAAAAATATATATATATAATAATAATAAATCAAAAATAAAAGAACAATAACAACAACATAAGACAGTGAACTGAGGACATCTCCGGAGAAAAAAAAAAAAAAAAACAGCCACCACAACATATACATGGCGAGAGATATAGCAGAGAATTTCTCATATTACTCCTCACTTCCCTAGATCCATAAAAGAAATTTAAATGAAACATCACAATGCCCATCTATGCTGTCCAAAATCTACGTTTAATCAGACTTGACAAAGCGATATATACAGCAAACAAAAAAGAAGCTTGCAAAGAATCCTACAGCTCCCATTGTCACCGCGAAAAGAAAGCTCAAAAGCGTCATATAGCCCAGATACAGAAGTATTGGAACCACACCATCTAATTGCAGGATTCCCAAGGCAGCGCATAAGATGGAGTACATGTGCAAAAAAAACCCCGAGCTTGCTCCTATGAAAAACGCTCGCCAGCACCATCGGTAGTCTTCGGCACACAATGACAAGTAAACCATAATCACTGCTATTTCCGATGAGGTCAAAAGCAGAATAACGGATACGAGCAACAGAAAACCAAAGACATAGTATAATTGGTCCAACCAGAGAGCCTGAAGAATAAAGTAGACTTCAATGGCAACAGCGGCAAACGGGGGAAAGCCAGAGAGCAGGATAACTGTCTTTGATGTGTACCAGGGTTGCATGGGCACATGCCGTGGGATTTGGTTGTACGAAGAAGGAACCGATATAGTGCTTCGTTTGAAACCCAATATTGCACCTATAAATACCAGTGGAATGTTAATGAAAAACCACATCGCGACTACAATAGTTAGTTGTAGTAGTGGAACAGCAGCGCTACTTGACTGCGACCACACCAAGATGTTGATAACAAAGAAGGTCCCAAAAACCATTGCAGGAACCAGAGTCCCTGTGGCAAACACGTACTTCCATTTTGTTGCATTCCACAACTTCAACAAACGTGCTGATGTGTACCCAGCATATAAACCCAGAAGCACAAAGCACACCAGAACAGCAGTGAAATGGCTCCCTCGACTTTGAGGAGAAAAGAATCCCAAGAAGGCAAAAACGAGTACGGTAGAAAACATCCCCAGGAGCTGCACACCAGTACCTGCAAAACAGGCAAGCAGCCAGGCTTTAGTTGGAGGACGAAACACGTCGCGGCTTAGCATTTTCCAGCCAGCTTCATCCACTGCATCGGCGCCCTCAAGTTCAATGCGGTGGATCTTGCCTAAATCACGACGGATAACACGAAACATCAAGGTAGCAACGAAAGCCGACAGAAACGTGACAAAACACATGGAGTTGATGATAGAGTACCAGCGAATACTGTGTCGCTGAACATTCAGATACACATCCCATCTGGTCGACCATTTGTTGTCGCTTCGAACCCATGTCACACCATAGCTCCACATGATGCTTCTACTTGTTGCACGTAGCGGTGGAAACGTAGAAAGCGCTTCTCTGCCCGACACCTTCTCGCAGGTGGGCTCCACGCCGTGATCCAAAGAGTGCGCTTCACCAACAAAGGATAAAATCCGGTATTTCGTCACAATATTTTCAGCGATGTCCTTCGTTTCCTCAACAGTGTACTCGACAGTAAAATGTATATGGTTATTGATGTATACGGCACCTCCATATATGTATCCAAGTGGAACTCCGAGAACATATCCCTTTGTTGCACGAGCTTCTGCTAGTGGAAGTCCATCCAAGAGCAAATGAATGCGGTATTTCGCCCCAATTGCCTTAATTAAAAAATTTTGCTGCTTCGCACCTTCAACACTTTTTTCACAAATTGTTTTACATGTGAAGTTGTTCAGCATCTGAAGGCTTTCGTACGGCGATGATTTAATACGGTCTCCCATAAGAACACCACCAAGATTGCCGGTCTTTCCACTAATTGGTGCCTTTGGATGACATGTTGGAAAATCAGTGTAGTAGTCGTACGGTAGGTGAGTACGCACGGACGTCACAACGTTCACTTGAACTGGGACTAACTGACCTCTCACAAACCATTCGGAAGGTATGTTGGGTAGCGGGAAGGCCTCAATGTCAGAGGCATGAATGAGCATGAGGAAAAGCACCACGTGTGCAAAACCCACAATCTCCTGAAAAGCCATTTCTTCAAGCCCTTAACTTGAGTACTACACTCCAAATGAAGTGGCAGTGCGACCTATTTGCACATTAAATTGAAACAAGGATTAACAAATATCAAAAGAATCATACAGGTATAGTATGCGCACCGGGGAGCCAAACAACAAAGCCACAAAAAACGGTAATGTCATTGAAAAACACAACGCGCCCCAGAGGAGGATGTCGAGCTGGAGAACCATCCGAGACGATACGCCCGAAGTCCTGTTCCGAAGGGGTCGTGGAAGGTCCGCGTTGCGCC